>JAUTBV010126792.1:0-12528 GCA_032361325.1 Lepetodrilus fucensis | reverse complement strand
CTTCTCTTCTCTTCTCTTCTCTTCTCTTCTCTTCTCTTCTCTTCTCTTCTCTTCTCTTCTCTTCTCTTCTCTTCTCTCTTTTTTTGTTTTTTCTGTGTTTATTTGTTCTGTTTTTGTTTGTTTGTTCTGTTCTGTTTTGACAATATGTTGTTTCTTCTCTAATGGTATTATTGTCTGTTTCAGGTGGTGAAAATGCTTATTATCGTCGTGTGCCTCTTCGTGCTGTGCTGGCTTCCTCTGCAGACATACAATCTCCTCAACTTCACATACCGGGAGATAAATATGTAAGTACACTACTCCGAGTTTCTTCATGATCAGAAGACCCGTATATGCTAGAGAGGCTGTTGTGCATAAAGTCGCAGTCGGTTGCGTTGACCTTGACCGTGACCAGTCTACTGTTCCAAATAAAAAGCGCAGCCCTATGGAGTTGTAGCTTAGTTCAACACGGTGACCAGTCTCCGGTTCAATTTAACGAACGTAGCGCTACGAGAGTTGTAACTTAGTTTAAACATAGTGTATTCGCAATAGAAAATAATTGGATGTTAGTTCAACTTAAGAAGAATCCACTCCTCAAATAGTTACATCATATATAACCTTACTATAACATTAAATGCATCTCCATGTTTATGTATAGGAGGTATGTCTCACCTAGCGCTACGATCGTTCCGAGAAACGGGACTATGCCTTGGTCGTAGTATCCAAATGACCCTTTAACACAGTGAACGAAATGTAGTTGTTGTGTTACCGTAAAAAAAGATAATCTCACTAACTCTATAAAATCACATCTCCAATACCCCAAGCAAAATCTGCACTAGCTTGTCTCGACACGTACGATAAACTCGTATCATTAGATCAAGTTTTCGGCTCGTTGAGTAAATTTGATTTTAGCTTAGATGCTCTTTTCAAGAGCGTTCCATTGCAGGCCCAAAAAAAATGTCATCCCATTTCCAAAACGATCTAGCTAAAAAGAAAAGTGTTTAAATCTTACACTCAAAAACTGGAAGGAAAACCGCGCGTGTCTTTAAATCCTGTTGGCATGATTCATTCAATAAGGATTCTATCGCGCGGATCAAAACTCGGCCACGTGACCTGAAGGAGGAAGATGTAAATGGGCGGACGGAACTTCCTGCAGGCGTAGTGTCCTCATATAATGGTCATTTAGTGTCATTTAGTGTCATACCCAACGTTCTCCTGGGATGTGTATATGACGTAAATCTACAAGAAACCCACCTCACATTTATATGCATACCACCATTTTCTTTTTTTTCATATGACGTAAAAACCTAAATATATTAGATAAATCAATGTCTTGCAAGTGTAGCCTCGCCAAGAGGAATTGAAAAGCATGGATTTTGTTTGGAACGTTAGTGTGTGTGATGTTTTCAATTGGAACCACTACTAGAAGAAGGGGGAAACCGCCATGTAATAAAATGGGGTTCTAGATAGTGGTTTTTATTGCTCTGATATCCTGTATCCTTTATTCGGATTAAGCTCGGATATCAAGAAATGGGTATTCGATTAGTACATACAAACCTTCAGTAGTGCTAATAGACACCAGAAACAAAAGTGAACAATATACGGCTTTTTTTCTTAATGGAAATGTTTACGTACTTTCGACAAATTCAGTCATTAGCTTTCTCTTATTACATATATATATTCCCAAGTGGGTAACGTATTACGTGGCTAATAAATACGTTAAGAATGCCCAAACGTTTGCAAGACGTACGTCTAATTTCAATAGCGTATCTGTTCCCAATAAATTGTCATTTACAATAAATTGTAATACATTTTCAAAAAATTGTGGTGACATTATAACCGACACGACCCGACGAACATCCACTCAAAAGAATACATTACAAGTTATTATATTTCAAAGTTGATGCGATGGTCCATGGATAATAATTACGTTCAGAGTACCCACACGTTTGTAAGTCCTACGTCTATTTTAAATATTGTACTATTCCAAAAAAATATATATAATGTCATTAGATCAAATAACTGTGTTGTATATGTTATACACCCCCTCTTTTTAGCTGTCTAATGTACAGAAAATTACCCCAGAGGGTAATAAACTCTTATCTTATCTGTCTTATCTCAGCTGCCTTATCTCATATGTCTTATCTCATCTTATACTTACATCAACCAAGTAGCATCTACGCAGGAGAACAAATGAAAGCAGCCCTTTGTTGATTTTATTTATTGAAAATTCGATATAACTAAACATGGTGCAATTTATATTAATTAGCAACAGTTCATGCCAGTAGTATATTATGTGTTCCGGCAACTGACGTGGTATGGGCATCCTGTTATTTATAGTGTTACTTAACAATCTGGGTGTCGTTTCACGAAGCTCTCTACGGCACCAGCGGCTCGCTGGTAGCCATCTCATTTACACGGGCATCCTGCACTTGATCCTTCATCCTCGAACCACATGCTATTATGTCATGACTACACACAACGTAGGTTATGTGTAGTCATAATAGCCCGGGGTTCCAGGAGACGTGCACTTGCGAGAGCGCTATAGTCAGCTAGGGGTTATCAGAGCTTCGAGGAACGGTACCCTGAATGATCTTCCAAATAAGATGACCTCGTGAAGTGAACGAATGCTCATTGGATGAGCATCATCAGCAGCCGGTCAGGATAAATACGTTTACCATTATTAATTGTTAGCCTAATGATGGTTATAAATTGATGATACATCAGGAACTGGGGATACACTTTGGAATGGTAGCTAGTGATCTTTCCAACTGTGTTGACTTCGTCGGCAAGATAGAGCTAATTCGAATAATATTAAGCAGTGTCATTGAATAGGTATATATTCACAAACAGCCGGAATAAACTCACTAATACTAACCTTGTTATATTATTTATCAATGTGTATATTTGTATGTATGGATATGTTATTTAATCATATACTTTGTATTTTATAGGGAGCGAATGTCGTAAAATGTATTTCTTTTACCATATTCCATGACATTTTTGTCAATAAAATAGGTTTAAACTAAAAAGAAATGAAAGTACAAACATTATTGTAATAATCCTTATGCAAGGATGCGTAGTGAATATATTTATAATACACTACATTTTAGAGCCGTTTGACATTATCGAAGTTGTATGTATCCTAGTTTTAAAAAATACCACCAGTATTCTTTCATACGTGAGTTTACCTCAGTATATGTTATTACAATTCGCGACCGTAGAATGAAGGCACCAAGCCTATCTGACCATAAAATTGCATAATACTTTTAGTACGAATTTATGCTCAAGCTAAAATTATATATGGAGATATGTGAACAAACCTGAGCTGAGCAAGAAATCGTATTTTACTACTCAAAAGGTTTTCGTAATCGTACTTTTAAAAATAAATTTAAAAAAATATATATTTACTTTCGTTATCTCGGGGCCTGGTAATTCATTGTACATATTTATGGTTACGTAAATGATGATCTACAGACAGTAACGTCTTCGATGTAAAATTACATACTAATAAATAACTAGAGAACATAAAAAGGAAATCCAAGGGGGAAATAAACCTATAAAGGAAACTGTATATACCAGAAAATAGGCCGATGATAGAAATACTAGAATGATTACATGATTAGGCATTATACAGAAATTATATTGGTTCTTTAAGATTCCTGTTGTAAGAAATTCATGTCGCGTCCGATAATACATACTTCTTTAACGCATTAATTATGCTGTGTCAATGCCGATATAAGACTTACTTTAAACTCATTTCGTCAAGTTCTCTATCTCATTCGTTCCAGAATCAATGTGACTGTTATAATATTGACTTCCAATGAAAATACTAATTATACTGGCATAAAATATAACTCAGTAATCTCGGCTAGTCTGATGGCATGAAGTTATTCATAACTCAGTGATAATAAGTTTCTCCTGCCAAGTGAACCAAGAGTGACGTCCGCCCATTAGATCGCCTCTCAAACTTAAAGAGAGTCATAATGGATTTTCTAACGCAAGAACAAGATATTTACCAATGTAATTCACATGGTCAGACCTGCTAGTTCATATCTCTAATAACTCACTAAACTTAGCGCACCTCGGGGATCACAGCAATGCACTACATCCGACGATCGATTGATCCGTTGGGAAAGTAGGCCTATGACGTCCTAGGTGTCGTTTCACGAAGCTCTCGTATCTACTACGAGACCATAGCGTAGCATAAGCGCTCTCGCGGCGGTGCTCTCTTATAAACGAGAGCGATAAGCTCCAAGTGCAGAAGAGAGTTTCGTGAAACGATGTTATAGAACATAACTATGGTGGTGTTCCATTCACAGTCCAGATTACGAATTATGGACAGACAATCCGTACCGTGAATGGAACAGCCTGTACAAGTCAATTGACAGGAAGTATTGCTTTCAAGCTGGCCGACGCAAACACTGTTGCAGTTTGTGTTTGTGACGTCATATATTTGCTGCTGAACGGACTACACCAACTTTTGAGCGTGGACACATTGGACACGTCATGGAGACACATGTCCCGTATTCCATTCATGTCCAGGACGCCCAGGGTTTCCTGGAGACTGAGTAGAACAGCCCCTATCGCTCAGTATCTGCCCACGTTCATAAGCTAGTGTATAATGTGCACATGGTTAGATCCCCGTCAGTTTATTCAGATGTGTAAGAATAATAATTATGGTTGATCTTAAGATGCAAAATAATATCCAGCCACTTCACATTATCTTAATAGTTACCGTTGGGTGTATTCCTAACGTCACGTATAATGGCGTACCACGAACAATATATATTTCGACATGCTATTCCTAAATGCTAATGACGGTAATCATAGGGGGCACCTGGTAAAATATGTATACTTCGGTGATTGTCTCTTTCATGATATTCGCTTTTACGACATTCGTGCAATATCAATCACGTTCATGTGGCTGGCGTAAAAAGACCGGGCGCACATAATCAGGCTGTCGGTGGCACCGGACGCCAGAAAGTTATAACGGAAATCGAAACATTCAGTGAAGAAGCTTCATTTCTAAGATCGATCGCTCAAATCCCCCTCAATTAGAGCCATATTTTAAGATGACTCCGACGAAGATTTAACCGTCAACCTTATCGCTACCGCATGCCGATTGGAAACTGGGCAATGAAAATCATATTCAAATTAATAATCGGAATCAATTGGACAACCATGACAGGTGATGACGATTACGTGCATTGTTACATCTCCGAATTTTGATGAGATCCTGTAGTTTAATCAAGAAATCTGACAAATGTCGAATCGAATCAAACATTGGTAGAATATTGGTCTCCCTGCGAGCATTGGTTGGGTATCGCCAATGTCTCAATATGTATTAGCTCATAGGACTAGAAATCCGAAATATGAGGAAGGGGTTGAGAGGTTTGGCACAGTGTAAACATTATAATATACACTATAAATAACTGTGATTGGTGTCATATTCATATTTTGACATTTCATTATAAAAAAATATTAATTGTTCGCAGATAGAGCTACGAAAACGCAACTACATAACCTATATATATTATATACATGTGTGTGTGTGTGTGTATATATATATATATATATATATATATACATGTTATGTAGTTGAGTTATTATATATGGTGTGTGTGTGTGTGTGTGTGTGTGTGTGTGTGTGTGTGCGCGTGCGTGTGCGTATTGAAGTATATTTACAATGATGTTATTGTTACAATACGTCCGGTTGTCTCCGAAATCCTTAGGACATCAATGATAAAAGGGACAACTGGGATTTCTTTTAAAACTCTCATTGCTTTAAAGGACCCTTGCTTAGATGTCCTGGCCTAAAGAACGGTACGTGTCTAATCCAGGCGATACCTTTTCTGAATTTCAATGGAGATTCTATACTTCCGGTTGTCGCCTGGAAATAGGCCAATTGTTGCTGATCAAAGAGAAAAGACGATTATTTTGAGAAGAGAAAAAAGTATGTTGTTAACTTACTGCCTTTAACAAAACTCGTGTGTTGAATACAGTCATAGGAGGCTACACGCTAGCGAAATTGCGCATAACAAAAATAAAACTCCTTAAGATAAGACCAGCTTATCACGAGAGGTAATCGCACGTATCGCTTGCTCGGAGAAAGGGTATAGTATTAAGTTATTAACACAAAACTACATCGAAGAAATACCAATAATATCCCAGCTGATATTTGCAATATCATGTTCCTACAAAATGCTCTGATTGAATCCAGGATTGTTTTATGTGCTGTAATTAGGTGAGCTTGGCAATATGAAGTCAACGCCTGTTTTGGCATCGTATCACCTCTTCATCGATTTGTATATAAAACATGTGTTTATCCGCGATCGTCCGATTCAAATTTGTAAAGCACTACGTGTATACGCCAACGTATTTTCTCTTGTTAACGCTAAATCAAATCGCAGTATGCCGCGGGGCAAAGCTGGTCATTCCAAACAACTTGCTGCCCGGAGATATACAATAATTGAAATTGAATATCACGTTTTATCCTCCTGTTATCCACCTTTATTGCTCCACCAAAATCTCGGTAATAATTTTTTTCTTTTTACGAAATCAAAAAGTGACAAAAGAAAGGAAACCATACGTTTCATTTTGGTTCCTACTTTCGTTATTGGAAAACCATGTTCTATAAAAAGCGAGTTGTAGTCTGCTGTCAGTGAGATGGAATCGTTAACGCTTGAGGACATGTGTTATTGAGAAGGGCCACTTAAAGCCAACGATTTGGATTCGGTACAGCATGTTTTTTATGATGCCCAATTAATGTAAATACCATGTAATTTCTGGTAAACACATGTCGCAAATATTTACTTAATACGTCTGAAAACATTAAACCAGATTAAAACCTTTCCGAATGGAACCAGTAAATGGGCGAATAATTAAAAATGTTGTTTTTTTAAATTATGCCCAATTAACTTAAATCCCAATGCATTTAATTCTTGAAAAACAAACGAGCAAATATGGCCTCCTCAATACATTTTTAAAAGCACTAAAATAAATTAACAACTTTTCCTTCAATATAATTTGTTTCGGCATTGATAATGGAATTGGTAAATAGGCGAATAATTTGTTGAAACTTAATTAGAGTGAATTATATTACTAGTATTCTAGTTATGATTGTATGTCATTTAATAAGTTGATACATTCATATGCATGGTTGTAAATATGTCTAATCAATTATATATGAGACCAAAGCTCTAACAATGTATGGGACTATGGAATGTTGCTATGGATTGAAATGTTAATATCAAACTTAGATAAAAACCGGGTATAATCAATCTGTTCAAATAGTATATACTACTACTACTACTACTACTACTACTACTACTACTACTACTACTACTACTACTACTACTACTACTACTACTACTACTGCTGCTGCTGCTGCTGCTGCTGCTGCTGCTGCTGCTGCTGCTGCTGCTGATGATGATTTTATAATACTAATAATAAAATTAATAATAATAATAATAAAATTAATAATAATAATAAAATTAATAATAATAATAATAATAATAATAATAATAATGATGATGATGATGATGATTTTATAATACTAATACTAACAATACTAATACTAACAACAATACTAATGATAATAATACATATTCTGTCACGAATCTTACATGTCCTCTTACATATATATATATTGTTTTTTCTTTTTGTCACAGGAATCACCAGAAGATGACTGGTATAACAAAAGCCTGACAGCATTGCGCATGAACAACACTCATCCGGGTGCTCTATCAAACTCGGTTCTGCAGTACCAAACACAAGTCTAGTTGGCGGCCATATTGAATTCATTCGACGACAGCCATGGTTTCCGTTATAAATACGTGCCAAAGACACTTGCGATGTAGATAGAGCTGTGCTGTGGCTGATGGCCCGTTAACATTCACTTCCAAGACACTTTCATCCACAGGTGGTCGGTGATAGCATATTAAAATTAAAATAAATACTTTTTTTTAAACTATAGATCTCATAATATTTAGATATTTATTTAAAATTTAGAAAAAAATATTAAAATTAAAATTAAAAATAATAATATAAATTCGACATCCTCCCATAGAAATATAATACCACATTATTAAATTATTTAAAAAAAAATGTCTTTCTAACTTTTTAATAACATTAATGACTAATGTATATTATTAGATCTACACATATATAATTTAATATTTATTTACCGAATATTTATCACCGAACCTCTGTGCTTTCATCCAAATAGGTCTGAACAGTTTACCCTTATCAAGGCAAGGATCTATTTTCATCAATGTTTGTCCCAATGAATGTTCAATCAAACATCAAAATTGGACATCACATATGCGTCACATTCATACATTTTAACATGTGAATCTGAAATTGGTGACATTAAAAACATATTATAACATTGCATTTCCATTAATAATGTGGTACCTAGAAGTCAATGCAATACTGGTAGTGCAACCTTATTAACGAACGTATGCAGCAACAACGTAGACAAACTGAGTATTACAAATGCCATTGCTTTATAACTATTCCTAACAATGTTTGGTATTTCCAGTACCAATTTTAAAACAATATATACACAATTAATTAAAATAAGTATGATCTAGGTCTTATTTTTAGTTGTCGATCTGATTTAGTTTAGGAAATAAGACTTACTGTGCAGGGTTGTGCAATATACACATATGAATTGTCTTTTTGACACATTTTGTTTGTTGGTGTTTCATATTAGTATTATTTATATTATTACATGCATTGTCATCTGTTTATGTAAATATTTGAAGATTCTACATTCCTCGTTTATAGTACCGTTTTAGTAATGTAAATACGATTTTGTTGACGCAATCTATTTACACATACATGTACTAACACGTTATGAAATGTTGTCCTATTTATGTTGCCCGTTTATTATACTATATTTAAAAAAGCACTGCATACGAAACTACATAATATATAATTGAGATTACGATTACTTTCAAGAACTACCGTGTAGTCTTTGTTTTCGATTTCTGTGATCATTAATTATATCAAAAAGTATTACTTCATAGCATTAAAATAAATGCTATTATTGTTTTCTCTGGTATCCTCTCGTGTAATCGCTCGGACAACAGGATTTTGAATAATTATAATAAAATATTATATAATCTATCTATATAGTATACTATATAGACACTAAGACAGATGGTATATTTTATTATACTTATTCAAAATCATATGCTTGGACCCAGCGTTAGCGTCGGATTGTATGTTATAATAAATAATGTTCACTTAGGATTACCCGCTATTATTACTAGTATTACTAGTAAGTGAACTGAACTGAATGCCAAAAGAAAGACAAGACAAGTTTATTCTAAAGAATTCATGCTATGGTGACATAGAGAACAATCCATATGTATCGACTTTGATCGTTTGCGAAATAAGAATTACGGAACCAAATTGGTTTATTTTATATTTATTGAGAAGTGTATTCAAATTAAATTACACATTGACATTAATGAGGTAACGTGTTAATTTTACGAGAAATTTGAATTAGTATACCCCGAGCTTGTTGGAGAAAGTTTAGACTTCTATGCCAAGGCCTCCATTTCCTGTTGTTTAATGTTTTTGCCTTTGCAGAGACAGACAGGCAGACATGTTATTTACACCTCACCTGTGTACAACACTAAAATCGCACACACATATATATAAAGGGCACATATAAAAGGTTGTACACAGTCACACGTGAAACTTTGAAAATGTTGTTATCGTTGGACTAAAATTACATGCTTAGAAAGACCACGTTACCATAACAAAATACATAGTTATTTCAAAATGACTGATGTATGCTTTCTTTTGGTATTCAGTTTACTATTTATATATTGCATACCCGTGTTCCTATTGTGTGTAGCCCACGGGATACGATACCTCTATTCTAGTACAAATGGTATATCATCCGTAGGCCTCGTTCATTGTAGGTATATCAGCGTATCCTCGAAACACAGAAACACGCGAATATAAAAATAGAAATATTAAGTAAATATCGAAAACCAATGGGACATATGCAAAATGTAGCTTGTTGCCCAATTTATTTTATTGTCTTTTGAAATATACATATGTTCAGGTAAAATACGTTTCACAATGAAATAGTTCAACAAACCGTCATTACATGCCTTTAACAAACGTCAAATAGTTGACGGATGTTACAGGTAGGCATACTGCTCTCTTTCGAAGATGATGCCGACGTGTATTTGACTTCGCCGGAAAACTGGGTATATCTACCAACTACACGTCACATTAGTATGAAACTATGAATACTAATATTACTATCCCACGTATAAAAGATGCGTAAAGCCTAGTCATTGTCAAAGAAGTTTCGTAACAATTTCTTCGATTTTAAAAATAAATTAACAAAACTATTTTTTTTAAAGTATTGAAAAAGATTGCCACGAAGCGTCTTTGACAAAGACCACCCACGGGCGCTTGCCACGGGATAGTAGATCGAATCTATCAATGTTTGATTTTTTTTTTTTAAATATATACTTTTCTATATTAAATGATATTACTTGATTTAATATCATGATAATACAATACGTAAAATAGTAAAAATAACAATACAAATAATATGTTTTAAAACATTTATAGATTCGATCTACTATCCAGTGGCAAGCGCCTGTGGACTACTAGTAGATAAAGTAAGTGGTAAAGTATCTCGTAGGTTAAACACGCACACGATATTAGTTCTTAGTTTCTGTATACATGCCATGTCTAACGTTGTTCTCCATGTCCAAAGACGTACTATGTCCGGTCGTTCAGTGTCCACCTAGTCTATACATTGTAGTTGACCAGTGCTAGTTGGCAGAGAATCACTTTCTCAATAAAAAAAATAATGAAAACATTTTTCTTTTTATGGTTTGTTAATTATTCTGAAAATATTGTTATACTCATGTGCAGCTGAATATACAATATGTATACTCTCCGAATCGAATATAATGGAGGAAATAAAGAACATTCGTTTCATTCAACTATCCTGGCACTATTCAAGAAGAGGATTGGAACTTCAAGCTATAAAGGAACTGCCTTTAACTGATTGGTTTATCAATAAAATCAAAATCCCGTCCCGGGGGCCCGGCATCAATGTTCGCGAAAGTTACCTTTCTGACGCGATATTGATAGGATGTACTGACTGTAGAGTGGCAATGCAGTTATCATCCTTGGTCTTGTCAGTACCAGCCGGTGCTCGCAGGTTTACTGCAACATTCAGCGCTACGGATGTTGTGGGTTTCCTCCTGCCTTAAACTGATAAATCGTGATATTAGTGAAAGATTCTAGAAAGCGACTTTAAACCCCAATATAAAAAATCAATAAAATAAAAACAAAATAAAAATTAAACAAAATAAAAAAATAAAAAATCAATGCATGTATAAAGCGCCAGTATTCAGGTTTGTTAATTACAGTATTCTGAACATATTGTTATACTCATGTGCATCTGAATATACTATATGCATACTCTCCGAATTGAATATAATGGAGGGAATAAAGAACATTCTTTTCATTCAACTATCTTGCATGGCACTACATGTATTCAAGAAAAGGATTGGAAATCCAAGGATAAAAGAACTGCCTTTAATTAACTGATTGGTTTATCAAAAAAAATCAATGTATTAATACAGCGCCATTATTCAGGTTTGTTAATCAAAGGCTGTTGGATCATTGGGTCTCTGATAACTACTAATTCATACTGAATAGATATGTGAACAAATTAAGTACAAATTAACAAATAACAAGGACACGACGAGTTGAATATGTTAAAAAATATCGTTTAATGTACAGTGTAGGCACAATTCACATAACAAACCAATTACGAAAACCATTCACAATTGCTTCTCTTTTTTTTCTCTCCAAACATATTAATTTCGATTTCTTGATTGTGCTAAAATTCATTGCATATATATACAGAATATAACATGCATAAAACAAGGAAGTTATGACAAACACATAACTTAGAGACTACTTACTTTAAACTACTAGTATATGCGAGTTTTCACTCATAAAATACCCCCTATATTACGAAGATTACTCCAATCCCAGATTGCATAGAATGATAATGTATTATTTTGTATACACACCCCTCCCCACTCAAAAAACTACACCCTCCACCCCCTCAAAAAAAAGGAGAAAAGGAACATCCCAATAAAATTTCGCCTGGATTAGTCAAAGAGCCAAATGGGTCACATGGATATTTGAAAGTATTACGGGAGACTACTAGTACTATCATACATAACATACATATACCCCTCTTCCGGTCTCGTTGCCATGGTTTCTTTTGTTCTAAGTGTACTTGTATACCCGGATACATGTACACTTTTTCAGAGAAAGTGTACGTAATATTAGAAATGAATATACACTTTTTCAAAGCATTAATTCGTTCATTTCGGAGAAAGTGTACGAATATTGGAAATACAAGTACTTTCCCTTCATCGAGCTGTGCCCGAACCTGGGATCGAACCAATCTGGTGTTCAAAACAATATCTTGATTTCCACAGCCGCTACCACGGGACCAAATAGCTGACTGAAGATAAGACCATT
>JAUTBV010126781.1:0-12529 GCA_032361325.1 Lepetodrilus fucensis | reverse complement strand
CCCCCCCCCCCCCCCCCCCCCCCCCCGCGGGCAGTGGGGTAAGCGCAGATATAATCAGGCCTCTGTTTATCGTCATACTTCCCAGGTATGCATCTGTTTCGTAGCATTCCTTCAAATGAATATACGAAACTTGGATCTGGATTATGTTCTATGTTCTATAGAACATAATCCAGATACCAGTCTTACGAGAGTCGTAACTTCCTACACATACTAGTTAAAGATTTTCGTAGCGCTGCGATCGTAATATGAAACACCATCATAGCATGACTATTCTATCACAAAACAGTGCTTTTATTCTCGTGGTAAATTGCATTGAAATATATGAAACTATTTCAATCAAATACTAGTGGATACCATCTGTGCTTCTTGCACGCTCACAGCTGTTCAGACGGACAAACTTAGATTTAGTCTTGAGACACGTTCCTACCAAGGCTAGATGATCAATAGCCAAATGAGTACGGAGCAAAAAGAGCACACACGCAGTAACTCACGGGGGAGGAAATGGAGCACATCTTAGATCATGCTCGTATCATGTGTCTGCGAGGATCGTCATCGTAGCACTGGGAACCGGCTCGTGTGAACTACATACGTTACAAATACCAGCATTACATAGAGAGTACTAAGCCGCTGTTCATCAGATTCCATTGTTCTTATAATACATACGATACTTGTGAACGTGAACGTGCTGAACTCGTTTGTATTCTTGAAATACCAGAAGATTGAAGTGATGACATGATTCTGTGCTGCACACTCATACATACACACACGCACACACACGCACACATGTACACACACACACACACACACACACGTGCACACAAACACACACGTGCACACACACATGTATGCGCTTGGATTATCGTCTGGGATCTGTGGGAGTAGCATTACACTTATTGTAGAAAGTTCCTGTCCACCAGGAATACTGTGACGATCAGGATATACAGAGCGTCATGTAGCAGCCAGTCACATTCGTACCATGCAATATATCATTAAAAAGTAATCTATGATCGTTTCCACTACCCTTCTAAAATAAACTACGTCACGTGAACTCAGTACACATCTATATAAGGAACCAGCCATTAATATAGTGTAAGAACAGTTCAATAACTGAATATTGTCCCTTTCTGAAAACGCATTGCATTACGGAACGGTAGAACGGTCTAGACTATCTAACTTTTGCTCACCACGTCATTTGGAGTTTCACTGGATCTTAGTGTGGGAGTGCAATGGAGACGAAACTATTTGTAATTTTCATTAGATTCTATAGTTTGTAAATTCACACGCAAAATTTACCTAGGTGGTCTGATTTTGATTTTCTTATATTATTTGTTTCAGTATGTTTACAGTTGTGAAATTGCTAAACATAGCGTTCCTGTCCTGCCAGATAGCCCATGTTCTTATCCTTCATCTCGGAACATGACAAGCGCTACATACATATATCTCTAGGAAACTGAATACCCACCGAATCTGAGACAGTGACTCTGTTTACAAACATAATAAATACAGAATTACGTGCTATCTTTCTAGCGCCGCGTCCGACACCATTTGGCAGGGCAGCTGAAGTACGATGACTAGGAATCGCTCACCAGTGTTGATAGAGGCTTACATGTTACCACTTTTTTACAAGGATGTATTACAGATGCAGTTGTGTAAAATTACACATCGTTTCTTGATTAGGATGTCAGTGTAAATAGATGAGTCTCCTTAACGGAGAAATAACTCTCGATATTGGCTGTATCCGCGTGCGGGACATGGCAATATGTTATTCTTTATCCGTGTTTTTGTTTTCTTGGTCCATGGGAGCGTCGAGTTTTTAAAATATTATTTTAAACACGTCATGTGTTTTCAGGGTTCTGTCAGATAGTCTTGACAACATGTAAAGCTATTAATTGCTTTTTCAAGTGCCATGATGTTCTAATTAATTCTGAATAATGAAAATAGTTTGATAATTACTCTAATGCTTGCTTGAGGCCTTCTGGCAATGAGAAACCTCTCAACACCGACCTTGGTCGCATACCACAATTGCCCCGCATTGCTCACCTTGAAATTGAGAGCACATTTCAACACGTCAAGAATAATCTTGCTACTGTATTTACATCATCGTGGAGGAGAAGCTGATTGTCGAATGCTCAATTAGTGCTTCACGGATCAAAGAAGCAGGAAATCTGTTAGATCTGTTGTAAGAATCTGGTATGGATCATCCTAAGGGTAGCGGAAGACGACGTAGAAACAAACCTTTGCTAGGGCTGCACTGTAAAGCATAGGGTGACCAAACCTCTTCCTGTAGGAAACGGCATAATTGTAAAGTAACCATATAATACCTTCTGTCTTCTATTCGCCATAGTCATGTATATGGTATAGTCAATGACTAAGGTTGAATGTAATGCTACCTTATCTACCTTACGGTTACTCCGGTTTGTACAGAAGTGTCCAGAAATTGTGTGACGCTGCCGGCTTCGTGTCCGACATGAACATTTAATATCATTACTGTTTATAGACTAAACGTAGTGGCAAACTGTTAAGGCATTATCTATTATATTCAGTTATATCACTGATACCGATACGGTTTGAGAACTGTAAATAATTGCATACCAATGGTTTCTTTAACATAGATGCATATGGTTCCATTATAGACATATGTATTTCAGTATTACTCCATGTATGTATGTGCACGATCTTAAACACTAGAAAATGAAGAAGAAGAATAATAATTAGAAAGTGATACTTTAATTAGCATTTATTTACCAGAATTATCAGCTTTAGTTTCTTTGTTTGTAATCTAACCGCATTCGTCGACATCATATTCACATTGGATCCGTCATCTTCAGATGCATTACCTATTGAATATACATGTAGTTTAAATTATATATTTCAGAGGGCCGAGTGGAGGTGTCAAAAGAAGGCCAGAAGCTCTGCATCATGGTTCCCGGGAAGGTGTTTGGTGAATTGGCGATCTTGTACAACTGTACTAGGACAGCCAGTGTCAAAGGTAATACGTGTATTAGTTTACATATAGCATTCATACTTTAACACAGAATCTACCACGCCTAACAACCAGCGAGCTATGTACACTTGGACATTGCATCGCCGTAACCTTCACAAATGTGTGTCTTCTCGAAGAAGTCAATGAATATGTTCTATGCATATCATGACATAACTTTCAAATGCATTAAGGAGCAGAGTTCAGTATAATATGTCATTAAACCTGTACGCGAGATCTGTTCTAAATAGCCTCCAGCATAAAGAGGATGTATCTGTCCTCGCTGTATCTATGTAGTGCTCATTACAACAACCATTAAGATAGCCATTGTTTTCTAATGATGCTGCTTAAATGTCTCCAGGCAGGTAGTAGAACATCTTACACTTATATGTTAACGTAGATATGTAAATGTCAATCGCTAATTTCGTAAGGCTCGTTTGACCATAAATAGTGCTCCTTTCATGATTACGAAATGTATTCAGGTATAATTATTATCAAAAAAGTATGCAAATACGATGAACTGCTGAATATGTAAAATTAATTTGGTATCGTTGTATCGAATCGTACTGGAAATCTAAATATGGGTGTGTATTTTTGTCAAATGCGTGCAGTTCCGATGCAATTATATTTACTATGTGTCAATACGTGTAGAAGTAGAAATCATTCTGAATGATCTTATTATGACTGAGTGACAGATATTTGACAGGGTTACAGAACCAGCTCACTTGAATTAAGTTCAGGTGATCCATATCTGATAATATCTGGAAGCTAAATCCAATCTATTAATATCGCGTGTTTAGTAATTATAAGCAACACGCATGCCCAGGATTTGTTTTAGACTTCGAGTTAAAGACTGTGTTTCTTCTGGAAACGTCTTATTACAACTATGCTGTATATATATGACAGACAACTATTGGCATGTATAGTATATTTCCGTGGTTGTACAGTGACCCTGCAATACCAAATCGTGGTCAGTGCTATTTCGTGATTACTTCTATAATACAAACTATATTATTAAATCAGCAGGAATTTGTCACACTAGCTTCACATTGAAGCGAAACAGGATATTACATTAAGTGTGATGTCATGTTTTTTCTTCTGTAAGTGATGTATTAACTATGATGTCAGGTATTCTTGCTTATGTAAGTGGTGTATTTATCTGTATTATTGTTCATTACAATTCGCCGTCTTATTTAACATATAACATACCGTCCACGATTCAATACGTCACACAGATTGTATTAACTTCCGCTTCATAAAGCTGATGCGAAAATGAAATTCAGAAGATCACTTTCCCTAATACAAACGCGTCTGATTTGGTTTACGTGTTGTTATGTGCCCCTGCTCTTATCAAATCATACAATTCGAATATCATCGCGGTTCACTGCTGTCCGGAAACGTAATGACGGAATGCTCTTATCATTGCCACTTTGCTATTAACTTATTAGGCAAAACATCCGATGTCGGGACGGTAACCGTAATCCATTGATCCGTGTACGGACACTGGCAGAGAGTAGGAGATCTTTACAGAACAGAGTGAAACACACGATGCTGCCTTATCAGAGCGTAATTTCAGAAATGTCCTTGCAGCTTAATGTAAAACCTATAATGTAATAGTCATTTCCTTACCTTAGTACATCGATTGCGTATTTGGGTACTTTGCAACTAACTGTATTATCGACAATAAAAGGATAACGATTTATCTTCTTGTTACTAGTATCTAGATGTACGTCGTTCACAAGCCTACTTTTGAATAGTAATTGTAAGACGTTTGCACTATAGTATGAAACTACCCTTTAAGTACATGTATACGTATACCTATGCCATTATTTCAATGCAGACAGTTATATATTATGTTGATAAGTCTTAAACGTCTTCCCGATGGAATTAACTACATGCATACATAGCAGTGATAACACCGGAGCATGTTGAGAAAGTTCACCTATTGGAATGCACCATATCGACGACCTTCGCGTGTACATAGCATTTAGGTGGACTCATATACATGTGCTCAATTTGGAGAACATGCACTGCATATCTATCACTTCGATCCCTTAAGGTCTTGATCAATGCGGTATTTATCCCATCACCCACGAGCATACGAGTATAATACACAGGACTTCAATTGTCTTTAGTGCATTGGTCAATAGCAACAATTGATGAACAATTGTAAAACTTCCTTGCCATTTAAAGCCGAATGGAACCGCTGGAACCGCTGGAACCGCTGGGACCGCTGGAACCGCTTCCTAGCAGTGTTTATGATTGATGTAAGAACTGTCTATGTCGACTGTGGTCAATGTGACCAGGCTTGATAGTGCAATCTCTTGTGTTCCAGCCCTGACCATGTGCAGATTGTGGGCAATAGACAGATCATGTTTCCAAAGTATTATGATGAAGACGGGTCTCCTACGACATTCAGAACACATGGACTTTCTACGAAGGTAAGATATCAGACTAGAAGGTAACACGAGCACGTCTGAAGCCTTGAAACAACTCTTGGCTGGTCATTGTTCTAAAGTGTTCAAGTGTTCATCGTCAGATGATGTTAGTTTGAAGGTTCTAGAAGTGCCATTATCAGTGTATAAAACTCTAGCAATTTGACTGCCAGACATGAGGACTGGTAAGTCCGAGAAATTACTAGTTCTCACATATATGTTGGCTAGTGATCGATTTAATTTTTAATTTATTTAATTTGTTTTTATTATTTTAAAAAAACCACGATACCCGGGCGTGCAAGGCTAAAACGTTACCAATTCCTCTGAAAATAACCCGTCGTGGGCGTTCGAACGGGCTCTGTTTCGAACACTGCCAATATAATAAATCATAGCATCATTACATGTGTGTGTTGTCTGATAGAGGCGTTCCTTCATCTCTTAAGTGAACGTAAATTAAGAACATCAAGAAGCTTACGTAATTAACTTCATTCACACATATAACGAGTGGCATGCTCGAGTCATAAATGTTCCACAACACCGCACTGCTACAGGAAACACGGCCATACCGTGGCCGGGGATCATGTAAAGGAACCTGTACCGAAAATAGAGCATACTTTATTTCTCTGATTTAACGTGCATACTTACGTTGTGTTACCTGCCTCTAATGAGGTGCACCACTGAGGTGGTATGCCAGAGAGTGCTTCCATTCATCATGCCGTGTCTATAGTGCAAAATACGACACACCTAACATGCACTGCTAAATGTATTAAGCATTAAGGTAATTATATCGGTAATGTCTTCAGGGGGCGAATACGCTGCTGCTGACAATAGCTGAACCTGTTGGTGTATATAAAAACACCGTTACTGTAATTATGCTGCATTTCAACACTATCGTTCACTTCCTTCATGTCGCTTTGATCTTAAATAATATTAACAGTTCCCAGTGACCCACACATGGTTCTCAGTGTGTGTGTGTTTGAAGCTGGTCATGTGGGAACTTCCTGAGCGAAGCTCTTCCAGTATGTCTTCTTGCAGAGCTGCCGAGAACCGACTGTCTTTAATGTTCTCTTTCAAATAAACACCTTTAAGCTAGTACTGTATATCCAGATCCGTGCTGCATCTATTAGGCTGAAATCATTATACCTGCAAAAATATACTTTGATGAAGTAAAGCAGGTATAAAGAAAAAAAGGAATCTCATTATGACATCAATTCGGGAAAACTGTTCCTTTTTATCATAGATAATGTGAAGGTATTTTAAGGTGAACAGTGGAACTATTTTCATAGTGTAATATCACTCTCGTTTGTTTCAGTGTTCCGACTTTCAAAGGTCTTCCTGAAGAAACGCTGAGCAAGATCGCGGATGTTTTAGAGGAGGTATGGTGTACAGTTACACAATAAGACAGGAAGATTCCATACTATGATCATTTTACATAGCTAGTTCTACAGCCAGGTATTGTGTTCACCAGTCCTAGTCCTGTAGACACCTCGACACCCACAACCCTCCTTGGACAAGCATCTGTATTGGGAGCAATGGGTGTGAACTGACATGTCCGTCACACGGCTTCTGGTTCCTGATTTAATGCCTTGGACCACAGGACTTTGAATACTTATAATAACATATTATACTATCTATCTATACTGCACTCAAGTATTCAAAGTCCTGTGGTGTGACATGGCTATTATTCTCAATTGATGGCAGGGAAATTAGCTAATGAAATTATTGCTTTGCATTGCCCGCGATCATTGATATCAGTAATTGTCATGTCATGTGTGTGTGTAAGTGTGTGTGTGAGAGAGAGGGGAGAGAGAGAGGGGGAGAGAGAGGGAGAGAGAGGGGGAGAGAGAGGGAGAGAGAGAGAGAGAATATGACTGATACAAGTCATGATTGGTTCAGTGAAGTACATCTATGTCTCTCTCTTCAGGCACATTACTGTCAAGGTGATTTCATTATACGACAAGGAGCGCGTGGTGATACATTCTTCATCATTGCAAAAGGAAGGGTGAGTATTAGTAGTCATCCTTAGTCATTACTACGAAACCATAATAAGACTAAGAGCTCTGGTAGCGATCTCCAATACATGGGGAGCGTTATGATTTCATAGTAGCTTCGAGAAATGATATCCAGGAAATTGGTATGAATTACATATTTTTAATATACATAACTTTCTTTGTAGGTAAAAGTAACTAGAGAAAACTCCAAGGCAGGATCTGAGCAAATCATTAGATATTTACAGAAAGGAGACTTTTTTGGAGAGCGAGCACTTCAAGGGTAAGAGACAATGTTTGTTTCACTTAGCATTGTGTCACGATGCTCTCTTATGCACATCTATAGAGAGCACAACTCTCTCGTATCCACAGAGAGACACAACGCTATCGTATCAACAGAGAGACACAACGCTATCGTATCAACAGAGAGATCACAACGCTCTCGTATCCACAGAGAGACACAACGCTATCGTATCAACAGAGAGACACAACGCTATCGTATCCGCAGATAGACCACAACGCTCTCATATCCACTGTGTCACTACAAGGGCTCTGTGGTCTGTTGGTGGATAAGATAGCTTCGTGAAACGCAACCCTGATTACCAGGACGTTTTCCCGGTGTAGTTGTGGAGTGTCTGTGACGAGGTTACTTCACGTGTAATCACACGTCTACTTACTTTCCTTTCTGATGCTCTAACTCACTGATACTGTGTCACTGCTGTATATATAAAACATTGTGCAGAATGATGGTAACGTCGATAAATCGTAGAACGGGTACATGTGGTTTTGCTCGTTTGAAGAGACGTGTCCAATATGTGAGCAATCTGCGATAAGTGGCATGGCGAGAACGTTTCATTATAAGCGAAATACCTCTTGGAATTTAGACAGATTGTAGTAGACACAAAAACACGACAGTCGCATTAAAAAATGGCGATGAAGATCGTTGCCAACATAATTTGTTGTAGACCGTGGTTCTTGAACTGCTACCCATTGAAGACATAGCTTGTGCTACGTTCACCCAACGTGTGGCATTAATAAATATGTAGTCAAGTGCGCTTCTATTCCAACTTCCGGTCGTTATTGTGTCTCACGTATATGTTACTAAAACATTCACGTTGTGTATTAGTTTATTATATGCATCTGCAGATTTAAATAACATGAATTGTACTTTTAAAATTAGACTAAATAAATATTCACTATTGGTGCCTTATTTGTAGAGCTTTTTAAGAGAAATCGCTTATATCACGTAGATGTCGTTAATCTAATGACATCTATAATCTGTGGTAACCTTAATTTGTATGATCTCATGTATATAGTTCACAAATGCTTTTGCGGGGTGGGGAAGGGGTATTGCACATGGGTGAATGTATGGACATATTATATGTATTGATGTGAATGCAATTTAGCTAGAAGGAAGGGTAAACAACGTTGCTAAAGACCTGGAAAATGGTTCCATTAAAATGTTCCTGTATTCCACATCAATCAGGATGTTACCAAACAGTAGCACTCCTTTTTACTGAACGGTTCCATGCCGACAGAATCTCATGTTTGCACTCTCGTGTTTTACTATTTCAGGGAGGATGTTAGAACAGCCAGTATCATTGCACACGACCTGGATGGAGTCGACTGCCTGGTGATAGGGAGGGAGTGAGTGTCAATCACCTTCTTTCATCACTATGAATAGATACATACATATATATATACAGTTGTAAATTATTGAAAACTGATATCACTATAATATTTTTCATTACGTTTATGTATATTTCATTTCGATAACTGGTTCGTTTTATTACAATACATATCATACTTTATTTTATAATTCTTGAATTCACTGTTTGAGTTTATGTTATTCAGTGTGCCAATCCTACCAAATACTAGTAGTCAAACTATTGTTTTACATTGCCATTTTCTTGCATCATTATGTTGCAATATGTTATAAGTACTCAGCGTTGTGTTTTAACGTGCACTAACGTTGAACATGTCTTTCACGTGTATGTTATAGATCGTACTCACAGCTCATTAGCGATCTAGACCAGTTGAAGAGGATTTACGAGGATGACGAAATATCAGCTGGGTAAGCTTGGAGTGATGCTTGGATGAATTGTGTCCTTACTAGAGTCAATATTTAGAACAGCTCATTCATCATGTTCGAGGGAGAAACAACATGTGCATCGCATTTTCTTATTGCCAATATTGATCAGCAATTTTGGGATTTGATGTTATTAGTTACTTCAACGTTCTTTGTGAAACTTCTTTGCACCGTGTCACTCTGTAGTTGTGAGGAGCCATGCATTGTAATATTCGACCAAAAGTATTATTTTGCTATGAATTGCAGCAAAAGATTCCCTGGCTCAGAGATCACAAAACTGTTTAACTACCAGTTAATGTTCAAACCCAAATTATATATTGGCATTTGTTAAGAAAACTTTGAGTTAGGAATGAAATCGTACGCAAAACAGTTTCGTAATGTTGGGGCTTGAATTGAAATACCTTTAAAAAGGTATTTCAATTCAAACCCTAAGATTAAGAAACAGTTTAGGCCTACCTGAATTGTAATAAAATGTGCTTTGAACTGTAATACAGTAATTCAAATTGGTCCGTGATTGTATTCAGGTTTCAGAATCGAATTGTTAATTATGAGAATGAAACTTTAAAAAATAAGCACGTTGTCAAGGAGGTCAAAATGTGGGTGTTAATCTAGTTGTATATGCAGATATTACAATTTGGGGTTATTCTTACACTATATAAGCTGTCATACTTATCAGTTCCCACACTGAATGTCGGTTCGTGGATATGGTTCTGATATAAATGCGAGACTTTTTACATTTAAGTGTGTTTTAGGCAGTCAATATATGAATGGAACACTCCATTCCTAGATTACGACTGACAATATTGGCATCAAGGTTATCTGTAGACATATACACAGCTCAGCGGAATAAATACCGGCCACTGTTCTCATATACGGAACGTGTAGATGGTGCTTGGCTTTATTGGCGTGAGGCTCTTCACATGAATGTCATACTTGGTGTGGGTGGAAGCCGCTATGATAACATCGCATCATATAGACGTAATGCAAAACCCTAGGATATAACTATCTAATAACTGTTTTGGATAATACATAGTGTGTATTTCTTCATATATAGCATACACCTAAACATTATTTTCTTTGTATTATAATAGAGAGCGGATCTCGTAAGCGTATAGCTTTTATCCAATCTCATGACATTTTGGTCAATAAATATGTTTAAAATAAAAATAAAATAAACACTAATATATAATATACAATACGTATGATTTCTCGTTGGTTTAACACTCTGAAGATGTAATAATAATACACATTTTCTTTTCAGAATCGATTCAGAGTACACCAAATTAAAACTCAAAGATCTTTCTGTGATAGCAACGTTAGGGGTTGGAGGTTTTGGCAGGGTGGAGCTGGTGAGTATATATACTATATAGCGTAACGTCACACCCTAGTAGTTGTTACTGATATGGTGTTCATGGAAGTGTGGGTGAAAACCAATCTCTTCTTAATGTCGTATTGTGGTGTTCATTGTCCAGAGCAAGAACCCAAAAAGCAGTGCTCTATCTTGAAATAACTACCAGAACATTTCCAAAAATATATACTGAAACTATGCCTGTGATGCGAGTTGTATTACGTTTTACTTCAAGCCGTATTGTACGTTACTGCTGTGCCCTGTTTGTTGGTTACAATTGATCCATGTAGGGTACTACCCCTCTACGTGATGTTCAGATCACAGACACGATTCCCAGGCAATAAAAATATATCCGGCTTTGCCATTTATCCACTTTGCACCGAATACAATTTGATGGGACTTGGAAATGTACTAGTCTGCTACGTGTCTATTGAGAACATCGGTCCTAACTGTCGTTGTCTGGATCTAAGATTCGCAGAGTTATTCGCCATCTTATCTTGTTCTGCCAAACAACGTGCATAGTGAATCTCCGTGGGGTTTTTTGCACAACGTTTGAAATATTACCCACGAACGTCGCAGAGAGATAGCATTGCTCTTTATCAGTGAATAGATTCGTGTACTGTTTTTGTATTTTTTTTACATTCGTAGTTTAGGGTGGGATGTATGTATCAGAAATAAAATAATGTAGAAAGAGGTATTTCCCTAAACTGAATCTGGTGCGATGTTGCACGGCTACTTCAGTATAGATACAATTGAATGCACACAATATTTCCGTAAGGATGTTATACATGTATTGTCTTTGTCAATCAGTAAACTATTCTTCATAATTTGAGATACTGTTACTATAGTTTTTCCAAATTATATAAGCAATTACATTTAACCTTTGATAGTAATTACTTATTCCCTCCTTAGTATTGAACCATGAAATATAACAGTCTATTAACAGCTGGGTTTCGTTCCACAGAACGATCGTAATACTACGAGTACGTCGTACCTTCTGTGCGTTAACATGGAGTTGCGAAGGAGTTACTACGACTCTCGTAGCGCTACGGTCGTTTTGTGGAACAGGGCCAGGGTATTGTTTCTCGAAGCTCTAATATCTACTACGAGACCATAATATAAGGACTCTCGTAGCTACCTCTAATACATGGAGATCGTACACTTACGATAGCGTCATTGTGGATAAGAGAGCTTCGAGAAACGATACCCTGGTTTGATGCACAATTCCGCTGGTGTTTTATTTAACAGTGCGTGTACTTGCGTTAAAACGTGTATTACCACAGCAACTACGCCTGCGTATACTATACCAATATATGTCTGACGTGTCCAGGTGCACGTGAACAATGACAACAGCAAGACGTACGCCTTGAAGATCCTCAAGAAACACCATATAGTGGAGACCCGGCAGCAGGAACATATCATGAACGAGAAGAGAATCATGATGGAAGCCAGATCAGATTGTATAGTCAGGTACGTGCTGGATAACGTGTAAAGGCCCTTAGACACCAGAGGCGAGCGATTTATCGCCGCGACAATCAGTAGCGACAACAAAAGATTCTATCGAAATTTGTCGTTGCAAATTTCGCTTTTGGTGCGCAAGCATATTATATAACATCCTCGAAAACCCAAGCCATTATGACTACACTAACCTCCGTCAAATATTTGACGGAGGTTAGTGTAGTCATAATG
>JAUTBV010126770.1:0-12532 GCA_032361325.1 Lepetodrilus fucensis | reverse complement strand
ATGAATGAATGAATGAATGAATGAATGAATGAATGAATGAATGAATGAATGAATGAATGAATGAATAAATAAATAAAATAATAAAATAATAAAAAATTAAAATTAAAATAAATTCAAAAATTTGGTGAAAGATTTAAAATTAAATGGGTGAAACATTTCTGCTGATGTAAAGAACCACCAATAAATCTTTTTTTTTTTTTTAATATAGTTTTTTTCATGTTCAAACTAATAGGAGAATTACTGTAGTTGCCTATTCTCATGGAATGTGTTCTGAAGAGTTCTCACCATGCCCTTGAGATAGTCGTCATCCAGAGATCCACAAGACCCGTGTCTCTGTAGAATCCCTGGGATGTCGGAACTCGGTAACGACATCCACGTCTTGCGTTTGTCAGCTTCCAGTGCGGGAGACTGAAACATGGTGGGAATATATTGAAACATGGATGGCCTGGACTGAAACATGGAGGGAATAGACTGAAACATGGAGGGAATAGACTGAAACATGGAGAACATTGAATGAAACATGGAGGGAATAGACTGAAACATGGAGGGGTATACTGAAACATGAAGGGAATATACTGAATGAAACATAGATGGAATTGACTGAAACATGGATGGAATAGACTGAAACAGGGATGGAATAGACTGAAACAGGGATGGAATTGACTGAAACATGGTGGGAATGGACTGAAATATGGAGGGAATAGATTGAAACATGGAGGAAATAGACTGAAACATGGAGATAATTGAATGAAACATGGAGGGAATAGACTGAAACATGGAGGGGTATACTGAAACATGAATGGAATATACTGAATGAAACATGGAGGGAATTGACTGAAACATGGATGGAATAGACTGAAACAGGATGGAATAGACTGAACCAGGGATGGAATTGACTGAAACATGGTGGGAATGGACTGAAACATGGAGGGAATAGATTGAAACATGGAGGAAATAGAATGAAATATTAAGGACTGAAAAATGGGGGAGGGATGCATGGATTGAAACTTTTGGGATTGAATGAATGAATGAATGGGAAGGTTTTGAACCATGGGGTATTGCAACATTCAGCACTGAAACAACATGGAGGGAAATATTGAGGACTAAAATACCTGGAACTGAAGCATGGGATACTGAAATACATAGGACTGAAACATTTAGGACTGAACTATGGGGTACTGAACAATGAGCACTAAATCACAGGGGACTGAAATATGGAAAATTCAAAACAATGACAAGCCATTGAAACAGGGACTGAAACATTACAAGCTGAAATAATCGCAAAATTTAGATTTTAGTAAATGCAACAAAATTTAATATTTTACAGCAAGGTTTAAAATATCAAAAACAAATACGTATGAACAATTCACATACATATTACAGATTTTATTAATTCAGAATTTATATACTGTGACATTAAATGTATATGAGTTGACATCAAAGCAAATAATAATAATAGACCGGGGCACCCTGACTGTAGCAGTCTGATGTAATAATACAACAAATTCTTAACCTTCAAAATAACATTTTATCAATACACGTACTTCAACAGAGAACTAAAAGTGCTAGCTCGGAGTTTAGAATATGCACAGAATACATGCGTGTGTGTCAAAGTTGAAAGCACATTATTGTATAGTATGATGCTATTGAAATCCTTATCACAACCACCAGAGTACTTTGTTGTAAGAAACATGTAATGTGAAATAGATGATAAACGTGTATTATTAGCGCTACAGTTGTTGCTGTCAGACTATTGTTGTTCATGTGCTTTGACCTTTGACACGTACATGATTATTCTGTGCGTATTCGAAATGCAGAGCGGTCTTATTTAATCACATGTTAACAGGTAAGAATAAAGCCAATCCCAAATAATGCTGTTTTCACAACAACTCATTGTCTTTTTTTATAAATGGGTCCATCTGTAATATGTCTATACAAGATAACAGTACAGATACATAGTGTGTGTAATATGTCTATACAAGATAACAGTACAGATACATAGTGTGTGTAATATAAAATATATTCAAATTTTGGATGCCCATCTTAAAATAAATTTTGAAAGTTATAATTTCTTAAAATAATTTCAAATCAGCATGAGAATTGGTGAGTGAGAAACTTCCAATAGAGGACACAATTTAAAATAATAATTAATGAAAAGGAAACCATTTAAAACCAAAGTCACAACTTCTTCAAATACGTTCATATAAATATATGAGCATTGCTCAGTGGAACACTCCAATAGTGAGTGCAAGTCTAATCTTATTTCCGGTGACAGGTGAAATGCATCTAGATCGTGATATTTATTTGTGCCGTTACAGTGGATTGTTTGTGATGTGACAGTGGATTTTTGTGCATTTAGACTTTTGACCAGTTTTTGTCACCGGATATTGTGTCTACTTGCACTCTCTATGAAGTCCTAGAATTAAAAATATAAGTAATGAAAAAGAACCCATTTCTAATTTGAAACTACAGCCGACCTGCTCACAACAAAATGTCTGCAGAACTTTAAAACTAGTGCATCACAAGTGTTAAATCTACTATAAAATTTGTATTAAAAATAACAATAAATTCTAACAGTGCATATGAACCAACCAACCACCCAACTACTCAAACCAGTTTAAGGCTATTGTGTACAATCCATTGAAAACTTTTCTATTGTACTTTATTTCTCTCCCTCACTACAGACAAAGCTTATATGACACTTCCAGAGGTAGTGGGTCGCGATGTTCCCGCGTCCGACCCAAGACTCACATACAGGTTCTAAATTCCTTCATCTACACCTGCACACCTGCGATAAACTTCCTCGATCGTCTTTAATTACCCACACTGACTGACTTCAACATAGTTCATCAGTGAGACTGTAGAATTTTAGAAATCTGCAAGCAAAAGTGCAGCATATTTAAAGCCACTTTATTCATTATTTTGATTTTCATCCCCCATGAATTGCCCAAAACAAATGGCCCTAAAAAAATATGATTTCTTTAAAATATATTTTAGTTAATCAAGTACAAAATATAATTTCTAGGATATTCATATTAAGTATTTCATTTCTTGTCGCTATGAGTGAAAATATATTAGAGACTTTATTTTGGTACATGATGCAATCATATGACTAATCGACAATATTATATTAGATAACCAATAGGCAATATATATGCATTTTCTAGGCAATTATATTTGTCATAGTATGTTCATGTACATGTACTTCAATACATGTATTACTCATGTATACTTTTATCATTAAACACTGATTTATATGTAAGAGTTACATCCACATTTTACGAGGTGTATCGGTCAATATCCCTAGTCTTAGTCGTGGGGCCTCCGATGTATATATAGTTAAAACCAGTAGCATAATAATAGTGAGTGAGTGAGTGAATATGGAGTTTAACGTCACTGCAGGAATCTTTCACCCATTTGCGACGATCATAATAATAAGATAAATTACAATCTACAATAATTTTTAACATAGTAATCCAAATTAATCTCAAATCAAAATAATATACATCTAGTTGCAGAATTTCTGTACTGAATTATGACAACCAATTTTACCCGCATTAACCCTCTCCATGCTGGAGGCAGCCAAATATGCTATAAAGAGCAGCCACTGTGATTAATGCAGAAGGGATAGGGTTAATTAACACCCTCTAAAAGTTTGAATACCGCCCCCCCAAAAAAAATTCTGACCCTAAAAATATGGACATGCACAATTTCTAATTTGATTGTATTCATAAAAATAAGTTAAAGGTAGTTTTTTGTCATGCTGATTGTAAAAAACTTTAGTCGAAGTAGTCTGACTAAAATGTCCCTAGGGATTAACCCTCTGCCTGCTGGAATAAGCAAAAGCACTAATCATTAGGGCATTTCTGGTTGCCTCCAGCATGGAGAGGGTCATGAGAATTTAGGCAGCTACTTGACCTTCCTCAGAGATTAAACCAGAGATGAGTATTCCAGCGTGACTTAACCCAGTATTTATTATTATGATAAAGTATTCAAAGGGTGATTTCGGGGTTTATCTCACTTGATTTGATTAGGGAAGGTCACTGTTATACTAGTGGTGATCTTACACAACACATTTTCTCTTTCCATATTTTTTTTTGTAATTATCCACATAAATATTGAATGAGTGTGAGTGAATATGGAGTTTAACGTTGCTGCGGGAATCTTTCACCCATTTACGACTACATATTGAATAAAGTGGTAAATAAATTGCAGAACCAATAAAAGATGTGTTTGAAAAATGCGTAAAAAAATGTCATCTAAAGATTAAGATTACATATTACAAAGCAATAGGACCAATCAGATCGAAGCTTTCATATTCATCTGACCAATCAGTGCACACATCACAGCAGTTTAGCCAATCAGCTCACTTTATAAAGCCATATGGCCAATCAGCAGCTTTCATATTCATCCAGCCAATCAACACATAGCTTATAAAGCCACCAGACCAATTAATCTGATTGGTGTGAAGCTACTGTTGATTGGCAGAAAAACCCAAAAGCAATTATTTTCGACTTACAATTTTCCTGTTATTAGCAATATTTGACCATGTTCTTAAATATTTGCATTTTCCCCGCCTGCATATTTACCTGTTTCTGCTTGGCGTTGGGATCACGTTTATGCTCTTTACACCCGACATAGCCGCCAAAACCTGTAGAATAGAAGACAAACACGTATACTAATTGACAATGTGTATTTGCTGAGACAAGGCACAGATATTTCAAAATTGCAGACCTGTAAAACAAGAGGTTTATGAGAAATCTATTTCACTGTTTTTGTCTAGTGTACCATTATATTAGACATGATCTAGATTATAATCTATTGTAATATGACTGATTAAAAATTAAATTGTTGTTTGATGATTGTTGGTTGAATTTGGATTTAGAGCCGCTTCCAAATTTATTTCAATGATATATCCGCTTGCATGTTTTGTATGCACATGCTTTGCTTTAACCCTCTCCCTGCTGGATTAGACACAGGCACTGCTCTCTTGGGCATCTCTGGTTGCTTCCAGTGTAGATATGGTTAACTATGCCAGATTCACACTTGGCTGGTGGTTTGACAATGACAATGCTTTCAAAAATATTTTATAATGATTTAAATCTTTTTCAAAATTCTTATATTGCCTTGAAGAAAAACTCCTATCTTTCAACACTGCCATGTTTTCTAATAAACACTTGTTTTAAAATCATCTAAATCCCATATTCAAAATTCTTATAGTGCTTTGAGGCAAAGCCTAATGCCTCTATTCCACACAGACCACGAATCGCTACGAATTGTTAAATTTAGGATTCGTGAGTATTGGTGGAATTTTGCAAATTTCTGGTCCAATTCCTGACTCTAAAACATGGTCACTGATGCAGGAGCTGAGGGTGGAAGTTTAACATTGAATTCATGATTATTTGTATGTGTAAAACAGTTAAGAATACCTACGAATGCCTATGAATCAATTACGATTCAGTTATGATGCCTAAGAATGCACTATGAATTTGTTACGAATTAACTACTATTTTTTGGAATCAGGAGTTTGTGGCCAACATTTTGAACAGCTCAAAACTTTTGCAATGAATTGCCGATCGCTCAAGAATTGTAAGAACTGACTACGAATAAATATGAATCAGTTAAGAACTTCACGAACTGATTACGATTCAACTCCGAATCCTAAAATGTATCAATTCATAGCGATTCGTTGGATTTGTGGTCTGTGTGGAATAGTAGCATAAGTCTTTCAACACTTTCTAATAAACATTACGGCACTTTCGGCTTTACATTCCAACAATATACTATCTCTGCTTTCTCAATCGCATTTCAATACTGCATTCTTCAACATTGTCGCCATACACTTTCATAGTTCCATGAACACTAGTAATTCTAAAATGCTGTTCTTTGGACCACAATGTCTGTGATTCTAAGCAAAGAAAACAGCTAAGGAACGTATTGACCTATGGAGATAATACTTTCACTTTCAGTGGGCAATTATTTATTCAGGCGATTGACTACCACAAAGATATCCTACTTGTTGACCCAGGCATTAAATATCAAATACAGATTCCAGTGCTCAGAATCATTCTAATCAAATCAGAATCATTCTAATCAAACCAAAAAACATGTTTAAAATTATAGTGATATAATAATTCTAAATCAAATAAAGTATTTTGTGATTCCTTACGACAATTACAAATTATATTGTGATATTAAACCAATTAAAATGTATCATGATAACCATTTGATTATGGAAATCCATAGTGATCTTACAACATCAAAATAACGATAAATCAAGGTTACCAGGGTACCAAGGTTACCAGGTAACAAGGAATCCTCATGCCTTCTCTGATTGAGCACCACAGGGGGTCAATGATCGTTTCCGATCAATGTTCGGAAATCAGATATTATCCCTCCGGGTTCCAATCTGTGATGCTGATCAAATCCATTGTGGGATAAAGTATTCAATGAATCGTTTAAGTATTTATGATTAGTTAAAAATGAAGGCAATTACATTCATAAGTTAAAAGGTAATTGTATTTGAAAATGTGTGTGATCTTGATTAATCAAGAGTTGTTATTGTTTTTCATATCTATATTTGTGTATGTTTTATGTGTGTTTTAAAAATTATTTAAAATATATTTGGGATTATTTTCAATATATATTTCAGGGCAGCTCATTAGAATTTGGTCAATTGTTAGAGATTTAGACATGTAATACCAGTAATAATAATAATAATAATAATAATAATCATGATTATTACTGATAATGTTTGCATATATAAAAACTAAATCTATCTAAATTATATTTTAATTTCGACAGAAAGCATGCTTGAACTACAAATAAAAAGGGCAACTATTCCCACCCACAAACAGATACTATTGTCAATACAACTACTCTAAAAAACAGATACTATTATCAGTACAACTAATCTCAGCCTAGTCTACAACCTGCTGAGCTGATAAAGAATTCTTTACATTTTGTCAATGGATCATTGCGTTCACCGAGTGATTATTGTGGAAACTTGTTCATGCTTAAATGCACTTTCCATCAATAGAGTTATACTGACATGACAGATCAGCAGAAACTGACGCCAATACAAGACATATAGTCTAATACCAGCACCATTAATGGCTGTTATTAATTCCTAATTCAAATGTATTTAACATGTTCATTATTAATCAAGCTATATTACCTGTTGTATTGATAGTACTCAGATATCCACAATAACAATAATCTTTTAGTAATTAAATTTCAAATTGTTGGACACTTTGAATTGGCTTGTTTTGTAATTATGTGCATGCTTGGGAGTGAGTGAATATGGAGTTTAACGTCTTGGGATATCAAATATCAAAACTATTAAGCTAGAAAGATAGATATTACTTATTTTTGTCTTTATATTTTCGAATGACAATATAGAAATATAATATAGTCAGTGTTCGAAATAGAGCCCGACCGGGTTATTTTCAGCGAGGACTTGTAACATTTTATCCTTGCACCCCCGCATGTCGTGTTACTTTGTTTTTCAAGATGTATATCATCGATCACTGGCCAACATGTATGAGGACGGGTAACTTCCCAGACTTACCAGTCCTCATGTCTTATACACTTATACACTGATATAGTGCTACGTATTTGTTTTGGACAGTGCCTGTACAGACATGTATATTTTGAATACATGTCAAATAATTGATTTATAATAATTTATTTGAAATTGCCAATAGTATATATTTATAGCTAGAGAACTGAAATAATCAACCATAATTTAAATTTTTCTAATACATGTATTACTACTCCATAGTGGACAAATTGGAGATACTACTTTCATAACAACCGATTTAAAAGAATAAAATATGTGACAAAAGACATTCATTATTAATAACTGCTATATCCTGTTTATAAAACGTATCTACCTGTTCAGTGACATTAGTTGTTAATCAATATATGCTACAGTACACACCTTCATGTAGGTGTATGCAATTTGTGCAACGCCGATCCCATTCAGATCAAGTCCAACTTCAGCAATACAACAAAGTTTGTGCTGAATAATTAAATCTTGCCGTCTGATGTTGCAAACCTTTTCAGAATTGATGTTTTGCTCAGATGCTTGGTTGAATTGGTGTTCAGAGCCATTTTCAAGATTACTAGTAATTCAATCATATCATAACCAGAGGTACCAAGTCTCCCGAAAATATAACAAAATAAATCCAATCCCGCTTTTGATTTGCAATCTCCCGCAAAAGGATTGTTTTATCTTGTTTATTTGTTTTTACGCATATTTTTTTTGTATTTTTATAATATAGTTCACTTTTGTAGAGTTATAGGTGCTAAATATGACCGAAAAAGCCAGAAAATCGCGTATTTGGCACTCAGTTTAAAAAAGATTACCCGGACCCCCCTAGATTACTCGGGCAAGGCTTTTTTGCGCCTTTCAGGTATTTCTCCCTTTTTTCACATACCGTACTGTAGTAGGGATATCTCCCTCATCACACTCATTTCAACATGCCACCTCTGCATGGGCCCTATTGTATACAGCATCAATATATTTTCTATGTACATACCATTAAGCTTTATTAATTCTGGAGTCTCGGATTTCCTGGCTCGCGACATTGCAAAACATCCGATTCCAATTAGATTTGAACTTGGGCATTATGTTGATAAGCCACTGACCCTATCAACTCTATCTAAAGAAGTCTTTGAAATATGAATATCACACTATATAAAATCTCTTGGAATGATAGTCAGTAATTGATAAGCATTTGATTTGTTAACCCTCAATGTTCAAGACCGTATCGATATCAAGCAACGAAGCTCATGAGTAGTAATCCATGCCATTTTAAACAAAGACGCTCAGGGTCAGATAAAGAACGTTTTTTGTGTAATAAATATATAACATTTGTACAACAACAAAAAGCTAGATAATAATCATACAAATGTAATTCGAATACAGGGTTTATATTTAGTTGTCTATTCATAAAAAGCAATCACTGTGTCCTTGATAAAAAAGAGGGAGGCATTTCAAATAATAATAGTTTCTTGTGTTATATATGATATGAAATGGTAGTATTGTTTGCAGTATTGTAAATAATAAAAATTGGGGATTGGGATGTGTGTGTTTGTGTGTGTGTGTGTGTGTGTGTGTGAGGTGTGGATGAGTGTGCGTGTGTGTGTGTGTGCACATGCATGTGTGTGTTTGTGTAAAACAGTTATTTTAATTAATCTCAGAATTACTATATCATCATATACTATATAATTCATACATCCCATTGCAAGCCAATATAAAATGTCATTTCTGAGATGCATTTCGGATCTACCATCCATTAAACTTTTCACCATCTACCAAAATCCATTTATAGCATACTGTGATCTATTGATAACTTTGTCCCACCGAGTACTCATGACAAATAAAAAAAAAATTAAAATGTTTCCATGGCAATAAATGTATTTGGATTATCAGATTATAGGGGTTATCTCACCTTGTTCGGCTGAGGATAAATCATGCTGGTTTTCGTCAAATCCTGGGTTCGTGTGACCCTCGCGTTCGGGGGATCCTCGATCTTCTCTTAATCCAGGAGAATTCACTTTCTGTGTTTTTTTCGGAAAAGTTATAAAACCTGAAAGAGAAATACAATCAGTAAAAATCAAAATTGTTTAAGATGAAAATAATCCAAAATTATATTTTATTTTAAAGTTTGAAAATTCTACATGGCTCATAAAAATAAATATTAAACAAAATTAGATGTTTTATTCGGAGAAATGCGATATTGGGCCCCAATCATCAGAATGATCGTAGCACTATGAGAGTTATAACTCATATGCATTAACATCAGAGTTACAACTCTGGCAGCATGACAATCAATGTGGAATGGGAGCCAGTATCATAAGAATAAAATTATTAAAAGGATACCTGTCTGTGAAAGCTTGCAAATGTTGTGTTTCATGAAAGAACCATAATTTGTGTATTAATTGTGTATTGGCAACAACCGGGATGCCCAATATATATGAAAGAGGGTTTCAATAACCTGTGATTATACCTTAATGTATGTTTGATTGTATTGTTTAGATATTATGATGTGGTATATTTTCTTAGCTTTATATATTTGTTATTAATTTAATGTTGTTGATTTTTCTAATTGCCAGACATGTTACACAAAAAATAACATTGGTTTGGCCTAACTTTATACATACTACTTTAACATATTTAAAAAATGTTATATATAATATGTGATTCGTCAAGTGCAGCCCTACCACCCCCTAAAAAAACCCAGAAAATATCTACATCTTTCTAAGGACGATTGTCCTTCCTGAAAATACACACAGGACATCATAAAATCTCTGTAGTAACCTATGGTGGCCCAAGAACCAAAGTCTACCCCTGAGATTAGGAAACCTTTTTGAGTATGATTTCATGCTCAACTCAAAGTTTTCTTAACAAATCTCCATACAAATCCGGGCTTGAGCATGAAATCGTTCTCAGAAATTTCCGTAATCTCGGGCCTAGGTCACAGTTTAGCTTATGATATATTCCCTGGTCCTGGTCTATTCAGATTGCCGGGAATTGGGTCTGGGTTCCGGGGAATACTCTGCAAGTCTGCATACGTTTCAGTGAATAGATGTCTTGTAAATCTGCAATTGTGCAAAGCAAAACATCCAACCAGGATGTAAACTAACGCATTGATGGGTGCACCTACAATTGTTATGTAGATCTCAAAGCATGTCAATCTTCAGAATACACGAACAAGGAGAGAGTAACGCTGAAAGACATTCACAATTTTGCTCATGAATGAGGAAGGAAACATGCCACTACCCTGACTAATGAATATGAATATTTTATGGAAAATATATATATGTACCCGGTATGCATAATTTGTTTTTATTTATTCATAACGTAAGCTATTATGTCTCAATCTTGTCCTATAGCCCTACAAATGCCTGTAGCTATTATATAGCCCTATAAATGCCTATAGCTATATAGGTCTACAAATACATGTAGCTATATACCTGTAGCTGTCCTTCAAGGACCTGTATTGTAGCACTAGTCCTACAAATACATGTAGCTCTGTCCTTAAAATTATTAGTTCTACAAACAACTGTAGCTCAAGACAATCTAATACCTGTAGCTATTACCCTACAAACACCTGTAGCTATGTCCTACAAATTATTAGTACTACAAACACCTGTAGCTCAATACAGTATAATGCATGTAGCTACCAAATACCTGTAGTTATTACTTTCAAATGAGTTGTCCTGTAAACAGCCGTAGCTATTACCCTACAAACAACTGTAGCTCAAGACAATCTAATACCTGTAGCTATAGTACCCTACAAACAACTGTAGCTCAAGACAATCTAATACCTGTAGCTATACCCTCACCATCACCTGTATATGTACAGCCTTGCACAGACAGGAAATCATTACCTTTCCTACACAACTGGGATTTCTGGGTCACAGTATATCAATTATTGACACAGTTTCAGTGTAGCTGACAGACTCCCGACCGAGCATGCCACGATTTGCATCCAATGCTGTCAATAATACATATGCGCAGTGCAATCGAAAGCTCGCCACAGCTGTTGGTCAAGGCACGCAATGTAATGAAGACTTTCTTTCAGCCCAGACACCTTTACTTTGACATTCCTAATGGGAAATTCAGACTTACGTATCAGATATCGGATAGACATGCGACGTGCGGTCATCACTACTAATGAACATTTCATACAGGCAATTGCTTACATACTGAACAATACGCCTTTAAAGAATTAACTTACGTCTCAGATATCAAATAAACATGTGGCATGTGGTCGGTAGTCACTACTAATTAACATTTTCATGTAGGCATTTGCTAATGCTGGTCACACACTAGCAATTTCACAGTATCTAGCGATTGCACAATATCTAGCATGTTTTTATATTTTGCGTACCGCACACTAGGCGATCGAAATCCGACGGAAATCACTAGTGTGCGGCCGCTATTAAATACTGAACAATACTGATTTTAAAAAATTGTAATTATTATTATTTTGCTAAAGAAACTAATTAATATTTAGGTTATTATTAAAGGTATACATGTTTCATGGTCAAACATATTATACCCGAGAGTGCTTGAATTATTGCTTTACATCACAGCAGGAATCTTTCACCCACACGTGACAAATAATATCTAATTACAGTATACTATAGAAGGTTAAAAATTGAGAAGCAGCATGAAAATCTTTACCGGTACATGAGCGTATGCACACTTAATTTATCTACACAAGTATATTGAATTGGGGTTTAGAATTGCTCATAAAATTATTTCACTCATATCACAGCTTGTTATTTTATGGCAGGAGGAAATCTGCGGCATCCATAGCGCTGAATGTTGTGGTAAACCTATGAGCACCGGCTGGTACAGAGCCCAAGGATGATCTGACAGACCACGGATGATCTGACAGACCAAGGATGATCTGACAGACCAAGGATGATCTGACAGACCAAGGATGATCTGACAGACCACGGATGATCTGACAGACCAAGGATGATCTGACAGACCAAGGATGATCTGACAGAC
>JAUTBV010126759.1:10000-12532 GCA_032361325.1 Lepetodrilus fucensis | reverse complement strand
ACCCCTCGGGCTACTTCCTTCAACGTCGTGCATTACATACCGTAACGCCCTCGGGCCGTGTGTTAACCATCACTTAGATGTACGCTGTTTAGTACATGAGTGCCCTGAATAGTGACGGGATGGACATAATATGTCTCACCTGAAACAAAAAACTGCATCCACTCGTAGGAGTAGGAGACGTTGGTCTGGATGTTGCAGTAGTATTCCCCGGTGTCGCCGCACTCAACGACGTCGAATCTCAGACCCACAGACCCGTTTCTTATCACCAGCGTGGACCTGTTCTCCAGAAGTAAGCCATCGTCAGAATAGAACGCCGTCCCGTTGTCGGGATAGAACAACGCGATGTCGACAAACCCATCGCCTTCGTTGTAGGTGTCGATGTAGAGGTAGAGGAGGGACTCCCCGTCGTCGAGGACGTAGCTACAGGTGATCTCTACGGGGTGTCTGCCCTCCGTGGCATATTTATGAGTTGTGTTGACAGTGGCACCAAAGGTTTCCTGGAGCCCTGTGGAATGTAAACACATGTATAAAGAACGTATATATATATATATATATATATATATATATATATACACACACACATACATACATGGTATACATCTACCATTGTATCAATCTCAATAGGACGTCAGATCAGAGGAGTACCAGACTAGGGGACCCACCTCCACGACCTCTAGCCCATATACTGTATATGTATTTCCAACCTTAGAAAAGTTATATTCTATATAAAAGTTACGTCGGCAGATATTGCTGCAGATAATTATGCACATGTGTACCACAAAAGAGCAGCTTTTGACAGTATATCTAGTAGATGAATCTGCATGCATTGCGGCACCATCTTGAAGACGAAAGAGCCTTTGCTTCTGCGATAAAGAAGTGAGATGTGTTTCAACCTAATTAAAATCAGATATAGTTTCGCTCCTTAAATGTATTGACATCGAAACCGCGAATATCCAAATATCTGAGCGTCAGTTTTGGATCTGATTTTATTGAGAGATTGGATGTTCTTCAATTAATTCTTGGTATTGTAATACTACATTTCTGAAAAGGCATCATATGCATGCAATGCAAAAAAAAAAGAGGATATAACAGAATATCTTACCGGCTAGGAGAACTACAAGTGAGAGCAATGTAAGAGCCATCATGTCAAGCCTGAGGAACTGGTGTAGGACTTTCTCCAACCAGCGCCCTGTCAGATCAGTGAGATACTTGCTATATAGGGGTTAATTTCCACCCCGTGTTTTGCATACTCAAGTAGCTGAGAGGATGTACATGTATATCTTACTATGTTGGCCAATTATTGCAGCTAGGCATGCATGCTATATCACTGAGGTCGACGTGTGCGATATCTGGTTATTAGTTCGTAAATCTGTAGATTCATATGTTGCTTTTTCAATGTTCATGTATCCCGGGTGTTATGTATTTTATTGTTGTAGATAGTTACGGGTGTAGCTTACATATAATGATGTATTTGATTCAATACAATTAGTAATCGTGTTTCCTTTCTTCCTTTCCTAAACATTTTGACATTCTGTTGGAAGTGAGCAAGCTATGATTTAAATAATTCCAAGTCAATGTTTCAAAGTTCAAAACCAACAGCATAATTTTCTCCTATATTATGTTTTCGTTCTAAGCTGGTATCTTGGTATGTTTGTTATAAATATATGTATATATACATTCACATGTATTGTTTATATTTGCTATTCACTTATAAATAAGTTATTTTTCTTCTTCTTCTTCTTCTTCTTCTTTTCTTCTGCTTCTTATATTTTGCTATTCACTTATCCAACGTAAAATAATGATCTTCTTCTTCTTCCAGATATGATGTACCAGTAAAACAATAATTCACTTCTTCCTTTTGTTCTTCCTCTTGTTCTTTTCTTCTTTTTCTTCTTCTTCATTATTATATGATGGAAGTACTAGAAGGATTGATCATTGGATACATTCCAAGGATAGTTAGACAATACGTAAAGTAGGTACAGAACAATGTAGAATGTGTGGACATGTTTAAACGTAGAGCTAGAGGGACAATTGTATATGAGCACAGTATCACGACAGTAGCTCATGATCAGAGAGACCTTCTAGTGAGACTATAATAGTATGTCCACACATGATCCAACAATATCAATATTAAAGGAATGGGCGGTTACGCTAGTATATAAATTAACCTTACCATGACCTACAATCGTCAGATTCACTGTGTACGCTACACATGATAATGTGAATTAGACACAGTGGCGGGATGAATAATTATTCTCAATTGTTAATTGGTCACAGTACATGTATAATATCAAATACCAGTAAGACAGTATAATGCATGTGAGTCGTAGAGATACTATACGAAACGCAGCTAATATATATTATATAGCTAGGGATCCGGAGTTGTATATGTTACAGTCAATGTCTAAAACCAGACAATGCGTAAAATGCCTGAAATTTGCATTGCATTGTTTTAAATGCCTGACATGAAAAATTGACTGCATATATTTGAAATATTGACTGGCTTGAGTTTGATAAAAGAAAATTAAAATA
>JAUTBV010126759.1:0-7500 GCA_032361325.1 Lepetodrilus fucensis | reverse complement strand
TTTATTGACTCTTATATGTATACAATTAATATGTACATAATCCATCAAAATGGGGGACAGGGTTGGGGTTGCATTGATGACTAATCTATCACTTCCAGGGAAATTTAAAAAATGGCATGTAGATGATGTATACAGTATCAGTTATTGGGGTTGATGTACAATCTGAGAAATGATGTGGGATTCTGGCGTATTCCTTGCAGAAGTGTGTGTTGAGGCTGAGCGCCAAGCTATCAAATGCATTAATAGTTTGAATGAAGAGTTGGAAGGTAAGACACTAGACCCAGGGGAGATAATCAGAGAGAACTGCCCAACAGCTAGTCAGTCAGTCAGTCGGATTATTAACATATTCTAGAACTTAACATAGATAACAGACCTCACATAGAACAGATATCCACAGCGGATACCAATAATATCAATTCCTAGTCTATATGTAGTTGACTTGTTGAGATATTGACATTAGCAAGTTTTACTAATGAATTAGGTCTAGATATAATTTCTTGCTCAACTTATACAATCAGCTATGCGCATTCTTCCATCTAAAGGTCCATTCACAAACTGTTTTGGGGGTGGGTTGTATCAAAATGGTAGAACTTCAGAGTCAAAGGCCCTGGAGGGCCGGCATCGATGTTTGCGAAAGTTAACTTTCCGACATGATCATGATAAGATGTGCTGTCTGTACCGTGGCAATGCACTTATCATCCTTGGTCTGTCAGTACCAGCCAGTGCTCGCAGGTTTACTTGGGGTTTCCTCCTGCCCTAAACTGACAAGCCATGCTATAAGTGAGGAAATCTTGTAGCTCTAATCCCCGATTCAAAGTTTTAAAAACAATGCAAACTGCTTTTATGGCCTTCAGATATGGTGTTATTTATTTATTTTCAAATTCATTGCTGTTACATTTTCACTCTAAGCTATTACGGACTAATTTAACAGTGCCAAAACTATTGCCAACAGTGTTATGATATCACTCATACATTGAAAACAAACGTCATTTTATATCTTGATGTTTTGAAAATAAAGTTTGTTTGGAATGGATTTAACCTCTGGTAATTCTGTGTGCAAATCTGCATTCAGATCTTGCTTTCTATAGAAATCAAATCCTGCTTTATTATTTGTACTAAGGAAGAAGAGAGAAAAATACAATTTTCATAATTCAAAATTCTGAGCTAACGATACTTCAAGTCATTGGTCGAAGTAAGTTTCACTGTCTAATCTGTGTTTCTTTTCGTACATGTTCTGTAGGGGTGTAACAATGGATTGAACTAACAATAGTGATAGTGAGTGGTCCGATAGCAATACATCGATAGTAATTTGAACAACTAGTATTGATTATTTCAATCGATAGTACCATCAACTATCAATAGTTTCAATAGTGTACTGTTTTTAAATACAATTACCGGTAGTTGAAGTGCTTGAGGGTTTTCAACCAATTTGGTCTTAGTGAATTATGATGTTATAAATGTTATTTTCCTTTTGGCAATTAACATGTTTGTTTAACAAGATTTAGATTTTGGGATTAAATAAAATGATAACAACGCACTATTGTCTTGCATTTAATTAATTAAATACCAGTTATATGTACATTAGACATTATATTACAAATAATTATCCATCTTTATAAGACTTATTTTTTAAAACAAACTATCGCAATAGTCACCCCTAATGTTCAGTGTTCCAGTCATCTTTGTATGTCTATTTCTGTGTTATTGATGTGTGTATTTCTATACAGGTGCCATCAGCTGAGTATATATAATTATTACAGAATATAAAAAAAAACCACTTGTGCCTTTTGTTTGGCTTTTTCTATCTATCTATTTATCCCTCCAACCATCCATCCACCCATCTCTCCATCCATTCATCCATCCATCCAACCATCCATCCACCCATCAATCCATCCATCATACCTGCCTCACTCCATTCTTCCCTCGATCTTTCTCTCCATGCATCCTTTCCTCCATCCATTCTGTTGTCACCTATGGGTGAAAGATTCCCGCTGTGACATAAAACAATAATTCATTCATTCATTCAATCCGTCCATTCTTCCATCCCTCCCTCCCTCTCCCTTCCCCCTCCATTCATCCACCCATCCATCCACCCATCCATCCAAACACATACCCAACCTACCATCTTACCATCCTACCATACGTACCTATCTATCGGGTATTGTAATATGTTATGAGAAAGTATGACTGCAGCTGATGTTCTGTGTATGATTCAGGCACTTTTCCAAGCTACTCACGTCCGTCATCTGCCACGCAAGGTTCCCGCCTCCTCACCGCCACCTCATCATTCAGCACCACCGAGCCAACCGTTGGTACGTAGTGTGTTCTGCATGACATAGTCATCACGTATTGCTGAAATACTCCCGTGGGGAAGTGTAGCACCCATTCATGACATGAGTGCTTCATGGAGATTTAAGTCATTATTATGGTCCTGGGCATGCAAATATCCCCTCAACAGTTTACTGCAACATTTGGTGCTACGGGTGTTGCAGGTTTTTTCTGCAGTAAATTGACAAACCATAATATGAGTGAAATAATCTTGAAAGTGTCTCTAAGCAATTAAAACAAAAAACAGATGACATGAACAAATCGGGGCTCGATAGTAAGGATTGTCTGCCTGCCTGGGACAGTTATTATATCCACAAGCGTACAAGCAAAATTGTGCAGATTAGGCACAGTCACTGCTCTTGAGGTCATCTCTAGTTGCCTTCAGCATGGAGAGGGTTAACATGCTCCTTTTCATATCCAACAACACAAGGACAAGTGCCTCTGACAAAATGTTAATGTAGACCAATGATCTTAATTTCTTTATGAATATGTGATCGTCGAGTTACCAACAGTTATCTCCCCTTGTTTACAGATACTTACAACGAGCAAGCAATCCACGATGCACTGCAGCGCCTGGCTCTCAAACAACAGGCTCGGCAGTACGCTGCCCTCAACGGAACCAGTGCCCTCAGTTCCGATGCCCCGCCCAACCCAGCAGCAGACCCAAACAGGTTAGGTTGGATTCCAATTGCAGCGACTGGTTAAATATTATAAAGGGGATTCCTCAGGGGTTCAATCCTATGTCCTTTGCTTTTTAATATTTTCATAAATGATATATTTTACTGGATGGGTGAGTCTTTCACTATATAGCTATGCGGATGACAACAGGCTGTCATCGTCTCATAGAGATCCTGACAAAGTTAGGTATGCCCTCCAACAAGACTGCAACTCTATACTGCAGTGGTTTGACGACATCCAAATGAAGGCAAACCCAGACAAATTTCAGGCTATAAGCCTTGGGAAGAAAGGCCGATCTACTAGCACTTCTTTAAACGTTGACAGTGTTGTTCTGCTCGGTGTAGATATTGACTACTTGCTGACTTTTAACTCGCATATTTCTGAACTATGCAAAAGGTCAGCAAGGCAATTAGCAGTCCTAAAAAGACGTTGTCAATATCTAACCAGGCAGGGGAAGCTTGTCATTTACAAGTCCTTTATATCATCCAATTTTAATTATTGTCTCATTGTTTGGCATTTTTGTAACAAGTCCAGCACATCTAAACTTGAAAAACAAATCAAGAAAGAGCCCTAAGATAGCCACTACAATAGCCACCTCTCATTGCCTTCTACCCAGTGGTTTCAGTAAAATTGGAAGTAGGTGGCAGAGTAGCAAAAGTAAGAGGCAAAAGACCTGCATAAATTATACTTTCATCTACAAAGTAGTATCAGCAAGATTGACAGTAGACGGCAAAGTTAGGGTAATACTCCACAACAGACGGACAATTTTGAACTAAAATTACCCTCTTGTTTTAAATTGGTATCTTAATATGTATTGTTATCCATTTACTAGTATATTGTTTTTATTTGTTGGAATAATAGCTCAACAGAGCTAAGGTTTATTGTTATATACACATCCAACGTTAAATAAAGCATATTTTTCTTCTTCTTAGACCTCACCACCTCGTCACCCCACTCGGAAGTCGTCCAGGCAGTGCCTCCATTGCTCGGGCGCGGCACGACATGCTGTACAACATGGACTTCATGAACGGCTACACGATGCCACGCAGACCAGACTCCGCACACGGCGGTATTCACAACGGTTTACAAAACGGTGTACACAGTGACGTGCAGCCGTTGCAGAAATTCTTGTCCTCGGAGGAAACGAAGCCTCGACCGCGGCCGACGTCCGCTTCAGGTCGCAGACCCCACCTGGCAGACTATCAGTCGAGAGTGCCCTCCAAGTTCATCCAGTCCAACGTCAATCTCCAGAACGCAAACACAACTTTCAACAGCTTCATAGACGAGCCCGGTTCTCAGTGGCAGAGCGACATGCCCATGCCGTACGGCCAAGCATCATATGGCCAGGCGGCGGTGGGAGTCCAGCATCCTCTCTACCACAGTGCTACACCCGGCACTCGGCAGTACCAGCTGGCACAGCTGCAGCAGCAGCAACAACAGCAACAGCAGCAGCAACAGCAGGTGATGAAGCAGCAGAAGTTGCTGGAACAGAGCAAGGCTCTCTTAGAGCAAAGCAAGGCTAAGCATCAGGCCATGGTGGCACAGGCTCATGCCGCACAGAGGACTCTCAGTTACACTCAACCTGGAGGGGAGGGCACTCCGGCCAAAGCTACGTTCACGCCCAAGCCGCCATTACAGCCTGCTGGAGGGAAGAGGATGACTCCTGCTCATAGACTGGCTAGGTAGGAGTGTAGGCTTGATGGTCTTTATGTCATATTTTCATTTATTTATTTACTTATATAATATTATTATTTAATATTATTTATTTATCATATTTATTTATTTTATTTTATCATATTTATTTATTTTATTTTTATTTTTATTTATATTTTTTAACTTATATAATATTATTATTTAATATTATTTATTTATCATATTTATTTATTTTATCATATTTATTTATTTTATTTTTATTTTTATTTATATTTTTTTAATTTATTTATTTTAAAATGTATTTGTTTGTCATACTTATTTATTTATTTATTTATATATTTTAAAATTATTATTGTTTTGTTAATTTATTTATTTATCATGATTATTTATTTGTTCATAGAGAGGATCTCTGATCTTTATCAGTTTATTAGGCCTTTTATTTTTTTATAAATTGGTTCACGGATCCGCTGACTCCATTTTTACGAAAATTGAAAGAAGAAAAAAAAGGAAAAATGGAGAGAGAGAAAAAAGATATTTAAAAAAATATTTTGTTATTGTTTTTTTTTGTTTTTTTTACATTTCTTACCATTGATGTTCCTTCATGCGAATACCAAGAGGATCTATAGCTGAAGGTTTGTGTTCATTCAGAATGGTCAGGTGATTTATTTGGTTATACATGTACAATGTATATTAGTTAAAAATCAACAAACATATACATGTATATCTAGATCTATCATGGTGGTTTTCTTCCATTTTGGTCTCCCTGCTGGATTAGGCACACACACTGCTCTTTTGGGCATCTCCTGTTGCCGTAACCCTCTCCCTGCTGGATTAGACACGCACACTGCTCTTTATGGCATCTCCGGTTGCCTTCAGCATGGAAAGGGTTAAGCATGAAGAAAGATAATCTGTAAATACATGCCCACCCTATTCCCGCCCATGTTTGCACCTGTGTTGACTCAATGATGTGCTTTTACAGGACAGCTTCTCTGGCAGATGAAAATAACCTCAATTTTAACTTCTACAACAGTCTGAAATACGATATCCATACTGGGCAGACTCGAACCCGAGGGGATGGTGAGTCTACACCACTTTAACATTGTGTTCTCTCCACAGCACCATCTACAGTACCAAGTGTTTGATGAATTTATTTGAGTTAAATATTGGAATTTTGATTTGACAGGTGTAGATTACAAAGACGGAAGTGGCAGGTAACATGGGGCAGTGGATTGGATAATGTTGAAACTGACGTTCTAGCTCAATATTGTTTTCTTTCAATTATTTTATATATCCAGTTAGTTCTACACATATTAGTGTGATGAACTAATGTGTATTTGGGGGATCAGTTATGACGATTTTTCTCTGACTACTCGTTGCATATGGGTAAAATATTCCTTCTGCGACATAAAGCATTAGTTCAATATAAATCTTTGGGAAAAGCTATCGATTGGAAAAAAACCAGTAATCATCAATTGACATTGAACGTTGTCATTTACGGACAATTTTGTTGGAATAGTTCGGCGGAAAATGAATTGGCATGCGCTTACTAATACCTCTTAGTAGGTAATCTTATACATATTTATTAATATTTTGATCATTATCCGAGTACTACTGCTGTCTGAGTACAGTACTACTGCTGTCTGAGTACAGTACTACCACGGCTGCTCTACTCATATTTATTTAAATAATAAATAAAATAATTAAATACATTTTTTAAATCTATCCGCATGGTGTCTTCTATCATTGAAAATCTGTTTTAAAATTCTACTGCCAATGTTGCTTTTACAATCTCATTGAAACATTCTTTGATATATGATTGAGCTATGATGTCAGTTTAACATTTACTACAATCATTATATTTGTTTTGCCTTGATCAACAATTAGTGGCATGGCATATTTATAATTGCTTTATGTTAAGTGTTAATCAAGATGATAAGCCTAGATTTTGGTGTTGCTGGTCTTGTAAGTAGAGAGCATCACTAGAAGATGTATGTATTAAGTTGTTGATAATGGTTATGGTTTCATTATTTTTTAAATGTAATTTAGAGAAAGGCAGTGGTTTTGTTTGAAATTCTATCATTGTGTGGTGTCCTTAGAAGTCTTAATATCGCTCTGTGTAGCGGATGTTTTGTAGATTTTTGTGTATTTGTATACTCCGGTCTACCAATGAAATAGTATTTCTTCTCTTGATAATGGTGACCTTACAACAATAGTCGTAGCCTACAAGAGGGTAGTGGCTGATATTACCAGAAAAAGAATTGGATACAGTAATTGGTAGAATTTTCTCAATTTTGTCCATGTTACTAGCAATAACCATAATATATAGTCCACTACATTGTACTACTACTGCTATGTTATTTCTGAGTATTCTATTAATTAATTTCTAATTTAATATTTTTAAACGATGATAGGATATGCAGTTAGATTTTATGGCTTGCCCAATCTTTTTGCAATTGTCCTAGTGGTATTTCTTTTTCATTTCAAAACATAATATTTAAATGTATTTGAACATTAATCATTTTAAATTATGTTGGTTTTTTAATCTATATTTTTGTACATACATTTGCTACATTTATATTGATGAGCTGTATTGCTATTATATAGGTTTTCACTGGCTTAGGTTTGTAAACTAATTTACAAATGACATGCTTTTGGCATAATATTTGACCTTCTACAATACGTTTTTAATCATGATAAAATGCACTGTCTGTACAATGGCAATACAGTTATCATCCTTATTCTGTTAGTACCAATTGGGGTGCGTTCAAAGACACAAGAGCTTAGTAAGCCACTTAGCTAAACTGGTTCCCTGTCCCATGTACGGTTCATACATCTCTTGAG
>JAUTBV010126748.1:0-12533 GCA_032361325.1 Lepetodrilus fucensis | reverse complement strand
GGGGAACGTTCCGCTATTTATCTTGTCATTGAAGCATCTCCGTTCTGAGCACGAGTGTGCGAGCAAACAGAGTGATGCCCCTTTACATGATCTCTAAAGAGCCGTTGGCCGTGTTTGATTTAAACTCGACTCTTAAGAGTCGCAGATGGATTGCAGTGAAGATTTGTCAAACACACAGCGGTGGAAAGCTTGCATGTGATATATAGAATCTAACATTCGTGTTAATTTAATACTGAATTTATTGTACTCGTCGGTAAAACTGATATTATGCTTGGCAAAGCACAATATCAGTTTTACCAACTCGTTTAATAAATTCAGTATTAAAGGCATAATATCACATTTGATAGACATGTATAATTGATAATGGACAAACGAATTTCGATCTGAGACTAATATATTACGTTTGATTTATCCACCCATACCTATATAAAAAGTATCTTATGGTATTAAATATATGTTTTAATGGCATATATGTCTCCGACCAGCTGCAGACAACTCGGCTCGAGCCGAGCCGAGTTGTCCAGGCCGAGATGTCTCAGGGTCCGAGTTGTCTGGCCTCCGTTTATCTGACCTCGTTGTGGATACTTTTATACCAGAGCTTCCGGGTTGGACGTTAAGAAATGTAACAAATATTCGTTCAAGCACCTTTCAACGATGATCAGCAAGAACATGGATTGATCTGGGGGATGTATTGACAAGATAAACCAGGCACATGCATAAAGGGTCGTCAAAGGTAATGTTTGAGACTTGTTTCTGAAAAGAGGTCGTTTTCTGCGGTCAATGTTGTCACTATTAGATGTGTGTTCAATAAGATACGAACTCGTGTGTGTATCCTTAGCAGTGTATCGAGCATTTTCATTATTGAACACTCAACATTGAATATTTTATTTCTCCAGATTTATTACTTTACTAATATTACTAGTTAACATTTGTTAACGTATATTTTTTTATGAATCCGTTAAATGACATTGTATTCAGAAGAGATTACGAAATACATTATTATCTACTCTTCCTGTTCAATTTATTTCCTTGTAGGCTTACACAAGTTTGTATACTCGTTAAGACCTCTCTCTCTACTCTATCAAATAGGCTTACAAATTGTTATACTATAGAAACTAATCAAATATGTCCAATGATGGTTTATCTGTTTACATGACATCTTCCTTATTATTATTATTTTCTAAAGATAAGCACGCTGTCTGCAAAATATAATACAAATATTTGATTTCTATTTTCCAAAGAAGAGGTAAATATATTCTTTGGGGCTACTAAGTATATGAGATTATTAATATCAGCCAACACATGATCATGTTATCGTTACTCTTCATGTTACTTCCCACAGGCACAAGGTGGGGTTGAGAATCCAGATTACTTGCAATGCACTTCGCCCAGCCAGGATTTGAGTCGGGCTCAGTGGTACTGGGGCGACATCTCCAGGTAATTATCACACAATCTCAATCCAAACATACCACACGTAATACATCACGGGCAATACATCACGCGCAATACATCACGCGCAATACATCACGCGCAATACATCAGGGGTGTGTTCAGGAAAGACTACAATTATATACTTTTCTTATTACCGTTTCATATCCCTAATATTGCCATATATTATGTGCACACATGTAAAGTAACATAGTATTTATTAACATTTTACCAAATGACCGTGAAATAAGCAGTAATAAGGCTGCAATTCAAGTAAGTTTATGAGAACAAGCAAGTATACAGATATTTCGTGTATCTGCATGCAGACTAATAACTATGCACATGAGGGAACTACATGTATTTCATATGACCTAATTTGCATGTGACGGCATACTACTATTTATGAATGCTACTCAATGGAAATAGTAAACAAGATGATCTGAGGTTAAGTGCAAATCGACAGGATTTTAATATGTTCACTATTTCTAAGAAAGATTAGTTGTTTTATACGTTGTTTTATATCCTTTCTATGTATTAGACTCGCTATTAAAGATCGTCTAATACAAAGATTATCCCCAAGTGCAGGATATATATGATATCTAAAGACACTCAGTTAATAATCTCTATATCTTTACTATATCTCTCTCTTTCTGTCTCTTACAGGCGCACGCAAGCACACACACGCACACACACACACACACACACACACACACACACACACACACACAGACACAGACAACAAGTATAGGGCCTATATAACATTCCATCATCCAAATCTCAATAAAAACTGTATGTACAAATGTATGCAACAACATTCAAACGTGTTTTTCTAAGTAAATCTAACACGAAGATAAACTACCGGGCTTAATTCGCTTATGATACGAAATGCCATTCATCATAAATAATACCACTCGTAACCTAATTCCGTGGCCTCTGCCACAATATCGGTGCCCGGCGAGTGTTTTGGTTATCTCCTTTCATTACGTCGACTTATCTGTCAAGGCTACGAATGACGCTATAGTTCGACTCGGTGTTGATCGGGAAAAATATCGATCTGCTCTGGGAATCAAAACACGGATTCCATTGCGGGAAGGCCATTGACCAGACCAGGCAGCCGCAGACGACACTCCGCTGTGGCAGACGACAACAACAAGTGGCGGGAAACTGTAGTAGATGTCATACCGACGTCATCGGTACACAGTGGCAGTACCTGATGAATCGCAGCTTACGGGTCACAGAAAGTGAGAGATCATTAAACATGTTGATATTGACTTCAGATTTGTCATGGTATGGAATTACACATTATTATTGAAGTTGTATATACGTTTCTGCTTTTCTTGCAGACTCTGTGTTTATCACCTCTGCTGATGACGATGATGACGTTCACGATATTTACACCACAGCGAACAAAACAAACCTATATTTTACGTAATGGACATGGGCATGCATACCGAAAATCAGAAGTTTATTAAAAACATTTAGGTCCTACATCCATCAACACATTTCTGTTGTCGAGGTACTACATTCCAGTCACCCATTTTGCCCATGATGTTTAGAGCGTCGGCCCGGAGTGCGGAAGGTCGCGGCCGAAATGTGGTACTTGTTGTTCCCCTGCTTGACGCTCAACATAAAGGGGGTACTGAAAGCAAGGACTGATCGGCTCTAGGATCTGAATCACTGTTCTATCTGAGGCAGTATCTTCCAGTGAGCTAGCACTATAAAAAAATGGTGGAAATCCAGACTTGTACAAACAGTAGTAGTACACTGTATATGCATGCATGCAGGCCATGATCAAGTGAGTGAAATAATCTTGAAAGTGGGTTTAAGCCACAAATCAACCTAGCCCGCCATCTATAGTGTATACTATACTATACTTCACACACATTTCCACACCACACCTCTGTCAGTGCCTAATACTGGATACATAGACAGTCACAATATATATATGTTGCTAAGTAAACCAATAGCCCCTGAGCTACACCATATGCAGCTATAAAACCACCATAAAACCATTAAAAATGTTAGACTAAATCATGTAACTTTCAAACTGAGAAGCTAGTCTTGTAGCCATAGGTGATGACACCAGACAGTGAACCGGACCAAGATGACGGTGGGAAACATCGTTTCGTTTCTTTACAGATTCTTTGTAAACATGGTTTCTTTTGGTGAACGTACGCGCTCTACGTGGCGAGTTTATCTATATTCAACTTGTGTTAACAGCATGCATACTTCTGCCTATTACGTCAATTGTGCTTAATAGTTTCATATTATCTCGTGAAAGAACGTTATGTACTGCGCCGAGAAGAATCAGATAACAAAAGTTCTCCCCACATGACATTAACCGCATTTCAGTGGTAGGTTAATCCTGCAAAATCTAAACTTGCATGTCGTGATAACTTCGTGATTACGGAAGTTACGTAATAGCTTTGTTGTTTTGTTCGCACTTAGAAGCCACTTCATGTAAGTACGAGAGTCAGAGAACATCAACTACAAACAGTTCTCCCTACTGACTGACCCTCGTCCTTGACTAACGTACTCAGAACTTGCAGAAAGACAGAAAAAATCCTTAGCACTGATGTTGATATTCGAGCAGTACGTACACATACTGTACGCGAGTGTCGGCCTAACCTTCAACCTTACTAGCATTGGATCCGGATCGGAATCAGAGTTGTCGTACTCTGTGTACGTCCCCCCCCCCCTCCCCACACTTTCCACAAACACTGGGGTATCCCCCTTCTCCGACGCGAGTCGCTAGCTTCCTCTCTCCATGCCAGTACCGCGGATGTACTCTCTCCCCTTTACGCAATCAATACAAGACGATTACGATTGCACAGATAGAGGGGCCTAGAGGGCTATAGCGTGTACAGACCATCCGTGCGTTGCCTGGAATGGATGACTGCACCGCTCAGTGCACTGCTATAAGCACTAGCCGCCTCCTAGCAAGGTTCTTCAGTGCATTCCCTCGTCTCACGTAGACCTGAGGTTCTGTATTTGTTATTCTTTAATATCGACTTCATTATCGACTGTTAAAATTTCATGGAATTATTGATAGGACACTAAATTTAGATGAGTGTTTTACGGAGCATGACAATGAGATGGAATTCTTATTGTTTTTGTGTTTTATGTAGTTCATTCCTTACCATGACCTTAATTGCAGGTAACACATAAACCGCCATTAGGGTTATGAAGGGGGTTTATATCGATTATTTTGGGTACAAGTCGGCTTTAGAGTGCAGTGTGTTAGTAAACATAGAATAATTAGTTAGTTTGATGAAATTGGGCTAAAGTGATTGAAACTTGAATCTATAACCATATTTCGTACCTAATGACCCTAATGAATACCTTTTAGCAATCAGTAGTAATACATGCACTGTGCGTATTACATGCACGACATGGCTTGTCGGTGTAACATATAGGCATATATAACATTGCATGTCGAATATCACACTACCCAGCCATCTGCATACTTTATTATCTATTAGAATGATAGCAACAACTCTTACAGCTGTAGTTAATTATTTTTGGTCTTCTAGTACGTAAATACAATACTGAACAGACATTACTTAGTTATGTATGCGTATACATAGTTTTAGCGTATTGCGATTGCAAAATGTAATTTTAAAATGCTAACTTGGCCCAAGGGCATTAGCATGATTGTTCTTTGATGGGTTCGTTTAAATGAAGAGCCCATATAAATTATAAACGAAATATTAGCAATAAATGGGAATACAATTTGTGAGCCTACATTGGCTAGAACTCAACACTTCCTTGTCGGAGAAAGTATATCTCCATAAACAAAGAAATGAGGAAAAGGAATAAATAAAGTGCTAACGATAATGGACGGAATAACCCATTAACGGCAAAGATCAAAGTACGGATGACAATATGGACAATAAACGTACATTAAATTTGCCACTCTGCGTGAGAAAATGAGATGTGATAGCAGCTTCATGATGGATTGATTGATTGTGTCCTTCACAGGATCTGATTAAAGAGAATCTCGGAAACTATTCCCACTTTGCTATTTCCTCGTGTGCAGGTATGCACTGATTGATGACAATTAATGAACTAATATATTGATGATTGCATAATCAAAACCCATTGTGTTTCTTAACGTATTTCACAGTTGCAAATAGTCAAGAACAATTGAAATTGTGATAGCAGAGTGAGTAATCATGGCGTAACCAGGGCGTATGTGTTGATTTCCTGGGGGCGAACACATTATTTACAATGTGTTTCTTCTCCGTCATCCAAGGGATTTATTATATTTACCATTACCTCGGTTATGTCATGATGCACTTGTTATTATTTGATTTTGCAATCATGTGTAATACATTATAATTAGTATTGATAATGTCAGCAAATACTACTACTAGACGTCAGTTAAATTGATATATTGGTTCAACTATTATTTCAACAGATAATACTATTATTATAAGTCATATATTGTACAGCACAAAAACGTTAAACAATGCAAGAATTAAAAGCAAATTAAATAGATAGTCATATAATATTAGTCGTATAAACAAATACTTAAACTTATCTGGAAACAGTAATAATAACTTTTAGGACTAATATTACGAATTAAGAAGATTTCAACGGCATTCAAGCATTTCCTTTACCAAATTCCATAAATATGACAAATATTAAAATGTAATAATTTTCGAGTCAAACGCGTCTGAATATTGAAGAAAGTAATATCTCTGATCTGTGGATGGGTGTTCGTTATGTAACATATTTATTGATGACGTTCGGATATCCAAAATCAGAACTGCTTACGGAAATTGAACCGTATTACTGACCATTGCGTGAGATAATCGGGAGGGATCTTCTCTCATGTCCAGAACGCTAGAGGGACCTCCCCCCCTCCCACGGTTCAGGGGTGCGACATCCTCTTGTGGCTACATCCCCACCTCCCCCGGGGCGCATGCACCTGTAATTACTCGTAATTAATTGCATTTTAATCGGCGCCCTGACCAGTATGGCACCTTGGCGCACACCTGACGTGACGCCGACATTTGGGGAAGATCGCCAGCTCATTAATTATTGTGTTAACGAAGTAAGGTTCCTCACCTAGGATATTGATCTAACGCCGAGCTTGTAGAGGCTTACATGATTGATGAGTACTATACGCAGTACCCAACACAATATTAGTTTTTAATAATAATATAGAGAACCTTTTAAATTAAAATTGTGCATGTATGTGGGAGATATAGAGCCAGAGAGAAAGAGAGAGAGAGAGAGAGAGAGAAAGGGGGAGAGACATGCTACTACTACTACTACTACTACTACTACTACTTACTACTACTACTACTATTACTACTACCTCTACTTACTCTACTACTACTACACTACTACTACTACTACTACTACGACTTACTATGCTACTACTACCACCACCACCACCACCAATACTACTACTACTACTACTAATACTACTACTACTACTACTACTACTACTACTACTACTACCTCTACTTACTCTACTACTACACTACTACTACTACTACTACTTACTATGCTACTACTACTTACTACTACCTCTACTTACTCTACTACTACTACACTACTATTACTACTACTATTACTTACTATGCTACTACTACTTATTACTACTACTACTATTACTACTAGCTCTACTTACTCTACTACTACTACTACTTACTATGCTACTACTACTACCACCACCACCACCACCACCACCACCACCACCACCACTACTACTACTACTACTACTATTACTACTACTACTCTACTACTACTATCCTCCTCATTATTATCATTATTAGACTGTAAAACCAGTTGGAATTTCAAATATTCAAAAGTTCATATAAAATGCGTCAGCATCGCTCAAAACACACTATATGGAGTGTGATATTACATTGCTATGTTATATCCTACGATGCCTGGGGTCAACAATTGTTATGATCAGCTATGTGAGATCGATGGGGAACTGAGATATATACATTTGACAGCTGACAGATTACTGATCCGTACAATGGCCCCTTTTAGTATAGGCCCTAAGGCGAAATTAGCACGATTAAACACCGTGCTTTATTAATTATGGGATAAATATTATCGTTATTTAAATGTAATTGTTATTTAAAAAATATATAATTTGTTTTGGGGGGTGAGGGTGGTATCTTTTAAAGTGGCACGTCATCGATTGGTGGATTGAAGGTAGAGTTAGCGCCATTAACCCTCTCATTGCTGGAGGCAACCGGAGATGCCCTAAAGAGCAGTGCAGGGAGAGGGTTAATAAGAAGCAAGCGTCATCAATTGATAATGTACTTGTATGTGTTTATAATTTCTGTCACGATATCTGCAAGATTATCTTAAACAGTGCTGGTCGACGTACCATTGCGTGAAGTTACCGGGTGATCAAAATCAGTGTGGCAGGCCATTTAATGCACATTAAGATCGAACGTAGATTTTATACTGGCACTTTGATATCATGAAATGGAAAGGTAATCATGGGTAGATTGTATCCCTTTAGTGAGATTAAATAGTAAAATGACACAACCACAAACGTAAATATTGACAACACGATGAAGTCAAGTCAGTTCTGACGTTATCATTTGTCCAACCAAAACAACTGCCATCACACAACCCTCATGAAGCATAATTACAACTTACTCACACAATAAATAACAACACTGTGTCGTACCAAAAGTGAGCAGCACTTTCTCGGCAGTAACGTTTACTTATTTCGCAAAGGACGACATCTTGACGTTTTACCCTGTTACTTATTCTCTACATTGTCATAGTTATACCTTCCGCGAAAATAGTTTTTGCAAATTATTAAATATCGTGAAAAAAAGTTGAGTTTTGTGATGTATAATATAGTTGATTTCAACATATTTTATTGACATACATTCAATGGGATTAGACAGAAGCGTTATATAGTTGTGACTGTCAATACAAGGAATGAAGTCAGAAGGCACTATGCTTTATGACCTCATGAAGGCAAGTGGGTTAACGTGAGCAAATTCCATAATAGTGTAATTTGCTCACGTGAAAGGTCTTGCCTTCTGATGTCATTCCTTAATTTAAGTTAATTAGTCAACACTGCACTGCTAATTGCAGAAATATGAACACGCGTTCTAGCATGGACCGTAGAGGCGAACTATAAATTTAGCATATTCTTGACTTTTTCTTATTGGTATATAATTTATAATATATATTAATATTAATATCATTATTATTATTGTAAGCATTATATGTGAAATGAAATCGACACGAACAGCTGATACAATGAACACAAGTAATATGCATTTTTCTATTAATTATTTTTTTTCTATTAATTTTTATTAATTTTATTAATCGCCTGAAATCACGTATCGTACAATAAAATCCATGATATATATACACAAATAGATAAAAAAAATACAACTTCGTAGATCTCCAAAATTATGTCTAATTAACCTATTACTATTTCACTTCACACTTTTGCTAAATATGCGGAGGGATGTCGTTCTGTCATGTAACAGCGATTTACATATTCCAACATCAATATATATTGGTCACATGAGATCCATCAATCAATAATAAGGGTGATCTCAAAAGACTATTTAAGCAAGGGAAGTTGTACGTTGTGTATCTTGAAATATCTAGGTAATATCAAGAAGGTATTTCAACTTACGAGTTGGCATACATTAGTGTTTCCTTCATATTAGTAAGTTTACTAATTGTATCTCAATTGCATCGAATTCAATTAAAGTTTCTATCCATGTTTTGATACCCTACCCGGGCCCAACGAATCTTCTGTATTGCACGAATTGTCATGACGACACCTTTTGAGAGTATTACAATGCATCACGAGTTGGCTCCGTATATGTAAACTTGAATACGGATGTAAATATGCGTTTGTGTGAACTTTGCAATTGAAGATAATAGTAAAACTTATTAATGAAACAGTATGCATTTACATAAGAAAATATGCGTGACAAAACTGTCGATAACGATATGTTTCACCTGTCAGTACATGGAAATGGGAATATGCATGATATTGATCAAATGTCATTGGTGATGGAATATATGTAAATCGCTGTTCCATGACAGAACGGCATCCCTCGGCATATTTAGCAAACGTGAGAAGTGAAATAGTAATAAGTTAAATAGACAGAATCTTTATTCAGCTATCTACGAAGTTGTAATTTTGGATTTGGTTGGGTACAGGTATTTCCTAATGCTGCCCCAAATTTGTTTGTCCAAATATGGTTTTGAGTAATAGTATCAAACAGGGGTTTGTAACATTACCTGCCAGACTATAAATATAATATTATTCGTACTTTCTCATTGGTGTGAAAAACAACAAAAAAGTACAAGGACGAAATTGATGTCATAGCTTTAATGAAAATGTCAAGACGCTAAAGCCCAACGCAGACGGCAGACAAAAATGTGTTTCTCAAAACAAAAACATGGTGATTTTGTTTGCCGTGTGCGTTGGATGAAAACTGAAAAATTAGCGAAACAAACCATGTGTGATTTCGTAACACGTTCCATACCAACGTACACGACAAGCAAAAGAAATGCTTAGCAGGACAAAAACATGTTTTCGGCGAGCTTAGTTGCCGTTTGCGTTGAATTAAAACCGATTTTTTGTTTTGTTTAGCGAAACGTGTTTATCGAAACAAATTTGTTTGATTTCGAAAACACGTTTAGGTGTTTCGATGAGCTAATTTGGGACGTGTGCGTTCCTGCTAACTATAAATACGCTACTATTTTCTTATTCTTTTACATATTTTAACTGTCACCGTTCAATTATGTCAGTACATGTTTACTCAACCAAAAAGATTTAGCAAAATGTTATATAGTGTCCACAACATGAACATCTTATTACTGAAATAAATGTATTTTTGCATAATACAGTTACCACAAGATAATGTCATACCAGAAAATGTATAACGAAACCAAATCGTTAATTTCCGGTTTGGGACGTTTGTTTGGTCTACACACGGATGTTTGGTAAATTCGGCAAATTTTACTTGCTGTCTGGGTAAGTTGGAAGCAGATATCAAATCTCTTAAGGACTACCGTATTCAAACGACTATGAAATTTGGTTTTCTGATACAGCATGGAATGCCTCAAAACTTTCGAAATTAAATCATATGGAGGTTCCTGTCAAGCCAAAACATTCATGATAATGCCATAGCAACTGAAATGTTCATTAAAGTACAATATCGCGTCTTATGGGACGTCATCAACAAACTGGACAAGTTTAAGACCCCCACATCTGGTTAGGCCACTTGCCACGACTTAAGAAGTAATCGGTTTCAGAGTGTAGGCCATTTGGCCAGACATTTGCAGCAGGGCACAGATACGAGAATCAATCCGCAAATTGACAGATATTGTTTACATGCATCCTCAGAGTGAAGTGGTCAGTGTGTCTTGTACACGACGTCATATGGCCGTGCGTATAATATGGAGCCACATTGCTATTGTAAAGTTTTGTGTTCTATATGCTAACTAGAAACAAAGAAAATAGCAAGAACGAAACGTATTCCATGGTATTCCATGTCTTTTGTCATTGCAACATACATATCGTTCGTCACTATACTACCATCAGGGACTACCGGGTATCGTTAGTCGCTACCATTTAGAAAATATCGTTAGTGACTACCATAATATGTTGCCAGATACCACTATAGATCTTCACTAATTACCATATATTAATGTTAGTGACGAACCATATATTGTCAGTTACTAGCATATATCGCCATACTATATATCGCCAGTGACTACCATATATCGTCAGTGACTATCACATATTGTCAGTGACTACCATATATCGTCAGTGACTACCATATATTGCCTGTGACTACCATAATAATTATTGTCAGTGACTACCATATACATGTAGCACACGATCAGTCAGAACCATATATTATTATAGTCAATGACTATACGATATATCGTCAGTGACTACCATAATGTCGTCAAGCACTACCATATCGCCAGTTACTAGTCCGTGAATGTTAAAGAAGTTTAGTGGCATTTATTTCGAGGTAAATGTGTTTTCTTTACAATGTTTACTCCAGTAACTACCATTTTTCGTCAGTCACTAATTGCATATCTTCAGTCACTACCATAATCGTCTATCGTAGAATGCATGGCACTGACTTAGTCAGACTGGCATGGCTGCTTTCATTCTTGTCACGGATATAATTATTCTGACATATTAAAACGAAGCACAGGCACTTGAAGCGGGTCATTATTTAGTTTTAATCATAGTTTTCGTAAATTATTAACAAAAACAACCGCCCGCTTCAAGTGTCTTTGAACGAAGCAAGCAACACAGACAACGATGATAGTCAACATGGGACATCTGCTTTATAGTTTTCTTTACAGCATTTATTTATTTTAAAACCAGCTTTCAGTATTCATTCACTTATAGAAGAAGAAGAAGAAGAAGAAGAAGAATTAATGTGTATTTAGGTGTCATGTGATGAAAAAACATACAATGATAACATACAATGATAAGACACATTATTAAAAACATATCAGGGCTTGTCAGTTTAGGGCAGGGGAAAACCCGCAACATTATTTTCATTGTAAAAGTTCCAAATAACAGATGATATTTTGTTGTATAGGCCTACGCATATTAAGGTATACAGTGCATGTGCGTCTATAGGGTGCACACAGTTTAACATGTTGAGATCGATTGACATTTATTCTCATAATAATAATAGACATGTATTGTAATACATTGTCGGTACATTTAGTATAAATTTATATCGTTACGTACGTTGGTGGAGCAAATGTTTGAGTAGACACGTTTGAGAAACGACCTGTTTAATAAAGTATAAGTAAAATATAAGTGGATAGGTAAATATAAAAATAATAACGTCATTATATTTTGCAAATTTTACGTCAATGGCTTACGTCTTGTTTTTAATTAATAACTAACTTTATCACATAATAAGTTTGAGAGTGCAATACACCCATTCAATAAATAGAGAAGCTCACCCAAGTGTCTTGGAATATCAAATATATCAACACGAGTCGCGAAAGTTATTAAATCCGAGTCTTTGCCGAGGATTTAATAACTTTCATCGACGAGTGTTGATATATTTGATATTCCAAGACATGAGGGTGAGATTCTA
>JAUTBV010126737.1:0-12535 GCA_032361325.1 Lepetodrilus fucensis | reverse complement strand
ACACACACACACACACACACACACACACACACACACACACACACACACACACACACACACACACACACACACACTTACACATGCTCCACTAAGCTGTCATAGCTAGTCCAGATGGTATGAATCAGTGAACCAAGATTCATACAATCGCACAATAAAACATTTGATTGAATCATCCACTGAAGTATGGCTTTCTAAATTGACGGGTTATAACATCTTTGTGAAGTATGGACCTTTTTGCTAATCAAAGTAAAAGTAATTGCTTCTATTGAAAATATTGTTGCAAAAGTATTATTAAGAATAAATTCGACACATTTGAAGCAGTTGCCAATTATGTTTTGCAAAAATAAAAATAAAAGGGGGAGGGGGGCTGCATTATTTAGTAATTCAGTGTTTGAAAGTAAAACCATTAACCCTCTCTCTGTTGGATTATACACAGGCACTGCTGTTTAGAGCATCTCCTGTTGCCTTCAGCATGGAGAGGGTTAAATGAGTAGCAGCAGCTGAAAATTAACATTCCTCAAAAGCAGTACTCATTTAAACATTTCTGAATCGGCAAATGTCAACAAAATTCTACTAAAACTGAGCTGCAATAATCAGATTGTACACAATTTACTTAGTGAAATGTTATATTGAAAATATAATACAGCTTTTAGCAAGCTTTGATATTGCATATAGAATATTACGTATTCGCGCAGCGACATAATGCATTAAATCAATCAATCAATTTACCAAGCTTGGAATAAATGCTCACTAATGTAACTTTGCTCTATGAAACATATTAATGACAGCTTGATGACAGTATGTTGCATTGAAAGTATTCACTCTCACATTAACAAGCAAACAAACTAATACAGATTATACAGTGAAATGGATATTGTTTTAGACAATTATATAATGCTGTTGTGCTATTTGTAGGTTTCCTGATTTCCTGTGCGACATCGATTCCATTTCAATACAAATGCAATTCTACAAACATGTTGTTCGGCAAGAGGCTTTCAACTTAATATGGAAATTGCTATGCTGGCTTCTCTTGGTAGAAATTGGTCTGCATCAGATCGTTGTGAATAGACACATCTAAATATGGCTTGATTGCTGGAGGCAGCTATTAACTGAGCTCGGCATCCCACACTCGCTGATCAATATAAAAAATGAAGGTAGCATGGATGCTGATTTCAAAGAGTACAAATTCAAGTTTATTTTTATTTTAGTGTACAGAAGAAAATATCGGGAAGCATTGTAATAAATTAATCATTTGTTCCATTGTTGTACAACATCTAGGACTGGTCATAAAATTTCAATTTCAATTTTTTTTTTCCGAGGTCGTGGAACGTAATTTGATTGCCGTCAGTTTGATATTGCGTTTTCCTCAGAAATGGAGAGAATAAATGTCTGGCTTGTTGACTTTGTGCAAAGAAAAAACCCTCTGATTTTAATTGATTAAGGTAGTGCTACTGCCTGGATGTTATCAAATTCCTTTCAATTTCTATTTAATGCCAACTTTTGGCAAATCCCTGTCTCTATGTGGACGTCAGATGTGAAGAATTGCTTTAGAGATCTTTAAGAGATGGCAGACTTCAAGTGATGGGGTAAACATAGGCGAGAATCCTTCACGTGAAATCTAATAAATTGGCCTTTGTCGCTTGCGTCAATAGAGAGTGGGTTAGTGGAGTGGTGGCTGCAGTCATTTAGCAAGGTGGTAAGTACTGTGGTTGGTGGAGTGGTTGGTGGAGCAGGTGGTGCCATGTGGTGGTGGAGTGGTTAGTTCAGCGGGTAGTGCAGTAGTTAGCAGTGGCTAGAACAGTGGTTGGCAAGGTTGTTAGTGTTATGGTATAGTGGAATGGTTGGTGCAGTTGTTAGCACAATGTGGATGCAAAAATTTAATGCAATAGTCATATGTGGTACGGTTAATGGGAAGAACCAAGTCTGGGAGCTCTGAGGATGATGTGAAGTCAGTCTCACATTCTTGAGTCGAGTCATAGATTGTGCTAAAAAAATATGTTCAAATATTCAAGTAAACATTTTGACATATTGATCACTGGATGTATTTCCACATTCTTGTCAATTCTACCTTGTTCCACCACCACCATGCTAACATAGATCGGCACTTTTTGTATTCACCTCCGACAAAACGGAAAAGAAAAATTCTTGTTAGTGGCATAACTCAAGAACCATAATTGAATTTCAATATATTGGTTGACAGCAGGTTGATTATGTGCCTTGGCAACAACACTCATCAAATTATCAGGGTTATCGTGTCAAAAAATACATTGAACACTCTTCTAGACATCACTGTAACACAAATTTGGAATTGTATATTCAAGATTGCTTAGGGCTTGATGACCCACACCATAGATTATAATCTATGCCCACACTTAGAGGAATGCATTTCAAATTGTTTTTAAAATATATTTAATTTGAGTTTTAAATCCCGTCCCGGGGGCCCGGCATAAATGTTCGCGAAAGCTACCTTTCTGACGTGATATTGATAGGATGCACTGTCTGTAGAGTGGCAATGCAGTTATCATCCTTGGTATGTTATGTCAGTACCAGCCGGTGCTTGCAGGTTTACTGCAACATTCAGCACTACAGATGTTGTGGCTTTCCTCCTGCCCTAAACTAACAAGTCGTGATAGTAAGCGACTCCAAACCCCAATCAAAAGAAGTATGATAAATTTTGTTAAGTACAGTATTTCATTTACATTTATACAGACAAATATATATAAAAAGAATCAAAAGTCATGTAGTACAATATTTAGATATGATTTACAAATCTTTCTATGTGAAAAGTATATCAAATACAGTGTAGCATTAGTTAACAAACTGAGACAGAGATGAAACACGAGTAATTTCTAGATCTTTCAGTTTTGTTGTTGGTAATGCTTGGCTAAGAAAACTAAGCAAGGAAGTAGTAAATACTGCTAAATGATTGCTTTGTTTGTTTCTTGTCCACAGTGTGCAGAGTTTATGGACAAATACCCTCGGCATCGGCAAATGTTGACATCGCAGTCCCCATCTCCAACAACAGCAGTGTCACTGAATGGGCAAGTGGATCCTTTAATCCAGTGTCACTGCCCACGACATTGGTGTCACAGCATCCACAAACATCCGGGGGACTGTCGGAGATTCTTGTCCCATCGGCAGCCACCGTCCAGGATTACGCCACACCCCAGACAGCCTCTGTGACATCGACGCCAGCTCGCCTCAGCAATGTGCAAACTAGCAGAAGCTCTTTTAGAAGCGCAGAGTTTATGCTTCCTCAGATGACGATGTCTAACTCTGAAAGCATTTTATCGAGAGATCATGCAAGTGCGAGTTCTGCATATTCAACTTCAAAACTTCAGTCTGTGTCAATTTTCTCAACCTCCGTATCTGTGCTGTCTGTCATGAGTGCTGTAAGTGTAGCGGTGCCTGTTGCCATGGCAACTGAGAGGGAGAGGTCGAGTTTGGACATGATGTCTCAGGAAATTCAGTTCACCGATTCCCAAACAATTCTAGTCACCAGTGAAAGGCTTCCTGTGAGTTCATCTGTACTTGTGACTGTTTCCATTATAGCACCCAGTGTAAGTGTTCCCATAACTGTTGCTACGTCTATGAATGTTCCCACAACTGTTGCTACGTCTATGAATGTTCCCATTGGTATGCTTCCACCATCTGACACAGATTTCAGTACCAGTGGCAGTGTCGGGTTTGTGCCGTCTGCTGCTGGAAACATCCCCCGAGTTTCTTCAGAACACGTGTTAGCTCCTTCTGCTTCTTTCCAGCTAACATCAATGGTGGCTAGTCTGGAATCCATGAAGTTCCAGACTTCTGACAATTCTGTGGCCACAGACCAGGTCATAATGGACGTGTCCACGCCATGGGGAGAGTTCATGGATAAGGGGACTGAAACAGTTATTGAATCTTCCACTAGTACTGTGCCCGTGCCAAGTTGGGTAATGCCGCCGTCATCCTCAGACATTCCTGTGGTGTATATGGATAGTTCAGAGGTTGTGGAAGCTCCTACATTCCCCCAATCCTCAGGAGAAATTTCCAGCTCCTTGCCAACCACAAATATCGTCCCAACCGTCACTCAGATTCCGGCAGAGATCCCAGAAACAACTGAAGTTAGCATTACAACTTCATCAAGCCAGAGGACCACCACACCTGCCATTCTGGAAACTAAATCTGTGCTGGTCTCAACTACTGATGAATTGGCATCATCCACATCTGTATTCTTTCCTGATATATCTGTGAAGGCATCTCAGTCAGAAGACCAAGGATACTCTCTTGTAGCTGTATCAGAGGGGAGAAGCAGTACATCAGAAGCTACAGCAACATCTACAAGCATACACATGTCTGCATCTCCTACATTGCCAGTGCTTCCTACAACACCCCCATCTGTTGTTGTTCCATCCCCCTCAGCTCAGACAACTTCAGTCCTTGTGCTTCCATCAAAAACAGAATCTGTCTCATCCAGCACGGCAATTCATCCCAGAATCTCTTCCACGTCAGAACAACCCTCGTCTACGGTGAAAGCATCTCCTGGTGGATCAGAGAACCTCAAGGACTGCTACTTCAAGCTGGTCTTTGATGTCGACTGCTTGCTGATCCTCAACAATTCTCTGATTCTGGCAGAGTTCGTGGGATCCTTGGAGGAGGTTCTGGTGATAAACCTCCACATAGAGGAGAAGCAGATCAAGCTGTACGATCCTCTCTGTGGATCCATCATCATACATGTCGCACTGCACCAGGTTCCTTACCCAATGGTCAAGTACATGCTGTACTCTCAGTTCCGACAGAGGAAGTTTGAAGTTCCGATAATGATCAACAACCAGTGGCTAAAGCTGTTTGGATCTCATGCCGTTGAGATTGATGCGCCCGACACACCAATAACTTCTCTAGATCTCCCAGGATCTGGCTTGGACAAGGTGGACCTCATAGTCATCATCGTTGCTTGCTGCATCTGTGGCATGCTCATCACGATCGGCGTGATCCTGTGTGCGAAGGAGTGCTATCGCAGGAAGTATGCCCAGTCCTTCGATCTTCTGGAAGTCCCGCATGTCAATCTCAAACTTGAGGACTTCACGCTCACACGCATTCCACGACCGAAGACCACGTACAGCGATGAATCCGTCACCATGCACGGCTACGTGGACAACAGTTCCCAAAGGATTGTTAAAAACAGCGGGCACCACGTGACTGGTGGGCATCATGTGACCAATGGGAATGGCGTCCATGCCACGGACCTACAGTTGAGGATGAAGCAGAATAAGGATGGACTCGTGGTGGGTGTGACGGGGTATGCCATGCAAACCAATGGAAGTATCGGTGATAAAAGCGCCAAACGTAATTCTTCTTCTGTGCGAACAAAGAACTCTCGGCCGTGTGATCCTGCAACCGAAAACCTTCTAGATAAAGGGGACGCTAACACTCCTATGGGGGCACACAACCCTATATTTGTGGACGATGAAAGTTTGTCGCATGCAAATGACGATCATGGAAATAAGAAGGATTAAAATGGATTTCATTTTTGAATAATGCTAGAATGAATGGGTTTACTCTAGAATATCAATAATATGATGTATGTTGACATTTTATGCAAGTCTGGTTCTTGAAGATTTTTGTTGATAAATGATCACTTGATAACTGCTTTAATCTCTTATCTGCTGAAGACAAGTGCCAGATGCCATACAAAGCAGTAATTGAGAGATAGGGGGAGATTGAGAGATAGGGGGGAGGGTGAACATCAATAGAGAACAATTGGTTCCAAACATGGGAAATGAAAGGTGTGATGTAATATAATGTACACAACTTACTCATTTAGTTTTATTCCAAACTATCAAACTATGTATTCCTGAATACACACACACACACACACACACAAACACACACACACACACAGAGATCTTGAAGATGGTTTCATCAATAGAGGGCCTAACAAAGTCAAAGAACAAGGTGAGAATCTACTGGATTGATCGATATTTGAATCAAGAATAATGCGACAGATATCATGTGACATTTGCTGGCAAATTATATGTAGATATCATTACATTTTCATTATATCATATGAATTGTTTATAGAGTATTTCACATGTACCTGTATCACTGTGTCATTGACTTGCCAGAATTGACCTGCTCATATCTAGCTAGTAAATGTTATATTAACTTTCAATGTACAGTATATATTGTCAACATGGTCAATGTAATTAGTTTTATTATTACCTGAACAGACAAAATTGTTGTTGTCATGGTTGTTATATAATACAATCAAATTCAGGTACATGCACTTTAACAGTGAAATGGTTAAGCGATAATTGTTGTTGCTGTACACAGCATGCCATTATCATTTCATTATCACTATTATTTGATGCCATAGAAATAGTAATAATGAGACAAAGATATTCATATTCATATTCACTCACTCACTCACACTACTCTGAAATCCCAATATCATTTTATTCTACCAATATTGAAATGACAATAATAGTCTTTGATGGTTGTGATATTCTGTATTTGAGGCGTTATTGTTGGTAACTACTCTATGTTTGTATATGCCTGTGTTATACTAGTCATAATACAATGACTGCAATCAGCACTATTCATCGTTTGCATGATTAGTTTTCATAAATTGCAGTAAATGCATTCTCCAATCAAGTTAAACTAAATACTTTAGGACCATGAATGAATAGCCAAGTTTTTTAAATTGTATTCCAACATTTTATTGTCACAAATTCAATACGATCAGACAAAAGCGAAACACTTATCTAAGTCCACTCCTTAGCCAAGGTTGGTAATGTAACCAATGACAGCATATTCTACTGACACACCTTCTACAGTTAAAGACATGAAGTTTCCCAAGGGTACTAAACAGTGGAGTGGAATAGCATGTCCTTGGTTACACACAATGGACTGAGAAAGTCTGTTATTCTAGTCAATATAGGATCTACTCAGTGACCTTGGGGTCTCATTATCATAGTTTTTCATGCTTCTTCATTTTTTAAGCCTATTTTATAATAGTTGAGTGTTATCATTGCAAATGGGTGAAAGGTTCCTGCAGTGATGTTAAACTCGATAATCACTCGCTCGCTCATAATCGAAGGATCGTCTCATCAGTGATCAAGTCAGTCTCATGGTCAGAGGATCAACTCAATCTCATTGGTCTTCAAGTTAGCCTCATATTCAGAGGATTGTCTGTCTCAGTCAGTAGATAAACCCTGTCTCAGTCAGAGGATCAACTCAATCTCGGTCAGAGGATGAACCAAGTCTCATAGTCGGAGGATCAACCCAGTCTCGTAGTTAATAGGAAGATGTGTGTTCACCTGAATGAAACCATTCTAGTCTTGTTCATTAACTATTGTTATTTACTACTGTAATAATCCAGTCACAAGCTGCTGACAAGACCAGGCCCCGAGATTACAAAACTTTCTGAGTACGATTTCATGCTCAAGCCCAAATTCTATATGGAGATTTGTGAACAAAACTTTGAGTCGAGCATACAAACGTACTCGATAAAGTTTCGTAATTTCGTAGCCAGCTTTACATATAGCAAGTATTTTTTTGTGTATGATCTTTTCAATCCTCGTAATAAAACTTTTAAGATGTATATACGTGCCATATGACAGTCATATATGAATTCCTGTTTACTTCTGAATTCCACAAAGTAACCTATGAATATTTTTATGAGAAGTTACGTGAAAACAATATTATTTTTACCTGTCACGTGTTGTATATGTTGTACATATGTACTAAATAGTGTTCATTAAATGCATAGGCCGGTTCTATGCTGTACATGTAGTGTTCAGTTTATATCCATTAATCTGCAATATTTTACTGCTTTAATTTTAACATGTTATATTTCAACATATATTTTTGCGCCTGCTGTACGTAGATTTACACCACAGATCTGCTCCCACTTCCTCAATATACTATTTCAGCAATTCTGAATTTCAATAAATCAATTTAATAGTTATTTCTTTTTCGTATTGTCTTGCCCCAATCTTGCACACCATTTTTGAGTATGTCATGTTAGATTCAGGTCTTGCACTGTGTAATCATTAATTGGCATGTAAACACACTCAAAATAATAATGTTCATATTTCCTTAGGCACAATCTCAGCAAATTGAGATATTACAGCAAGATATTACAGGGTCCAAGTCCAAGTGGATGTAGTACTACATACCGGTCGAGACCTTTAGGTTTGCTGAACGGCCACTGTAGCATTATGTAGCAATTGGTAGTGAAATTTAGAGCAGCCTGAATGCAATACATAGTTGTGGCAGATATTCCTCATACCACGAAACTGCAGAACTGGGCCTGTATTCTTGAAACCTCTTAGCTAAGAACTTCTTAGCGAAAAAAGATCTCTTCATGGTCTATGGACCATGAGCTTCATCCACAATTATTCACCCCTTACTTTGTGCTTTAATAATAACCATTTTGGATAAGGAAATGATTACCGTAAATGTAATTTACTTCAAGTTTGTTGGAACATATTAATGAAGAAAAATACACAAATTGATTGAATTCTTATATATTTATTAAGAACAGTAGCATTTACAGAGCTTATTCTTTAATAATGATAGAAATTTAAATGAAAGTTAAACAGGTTTACATCAACAATGGATGAGCAAACAATTCGAGGAAAAAAATCCATAATGACTAAACAATTCCATTCAGACACTCAAAATTGTAAGTATCATAGTTTTTCTCCTAAAACATTGTAACCACAAACAACATTCATCAGCAACAAAACAGGATAATATTCTGCATGTTCTCCAGTTTGGAACATAAGTTTAAAATAGAACCAAGGTTACACGTTACATCATTTACTACATGATTGAAGATGAATACTTCACCACCTTGTACCAATGACGGGATGAAATGGCTGCAACTTTGTGATAATAAAAATAATAATAATAAAAATATGCAATCATGAATCTTGCCACCCACTGCTGGATTAGGCACAGGTACAGCCCCTTTAGGGCATCTCTGGTTGCCTTCAGCATGGAGAGAGTTAACACTCCTTGGGTGCGTCCTATTTTTTAGTCCGAATGACTACAATGTCATTACATCTGGCCAACTCTTACGAAATCCTGAAGAAATAGTGAGACCAATACGAGACTTGTGGCAGTCATACAGGAATAGTTTACTCTCATATATACTACATAATTATGTACACCTCATCACACAATATAGTACAATAGCTGTACCCGAGATGCCGGGACAAACATCCAAAATATCATTCAGCACATGTGTTACATACTCTCAGTTTAACCTTCTCCCTGCTGAAGGCAAACAGAAATGCCCTAAAGAGCTGTTTCTGTGCATAATCCAGCAGGAAGGTTAATATCCATACAATCACAGATAGTTGACCTAGTAATGGTCACAAACATTTGATTTGTCCCTACAAGTACTATTTATTCATCATGTCCCACTGGCTATAAATATTTTCATATATCTCAATATTAGTCCAAAATGATCACTGATATTTATCAGTGTATGCCTTTAATAGTACCATTATATATAGATTGCAAACAAAACAATCAAAAGAAAACATGCAGATAACTAGTAGGCCGCCCTCAACCAATACCATCTTGATGATCTTCCTTTATCAATCTGAGATTACGGCATACGTTTTGATTCCAATTTTCATTTGAACAAGAAACTGAAAAAAGAAACAAGAAACATATTTTATTCACAATAGAAAGGGATTGGGTACAAGTTATGCCAATTTAGGAAAAAAACGCTCCTGAAAATTTACATCATATACATTTCTGACTGACCTGTAGGGGTAGCCTTGGTACTTGGAGCGGAACACAGACAACAACAGGCTAAAGAATATTGCCACACACCCAAGGCCGAGCAGGGCCACAACTGAAACAAGGAGGGACATTGGTAGTTTTAGCCATAATTCTAACAATGCTCTGGACATCATTGCATGGAAAATTTGAGCCTTACGAGAGTTGTAATTCATAAATACATCATGACGTGTAGTCAGTTACGACTCCTAGCAGTACTATTGTTGTGTAGAATTGAACCCTGATGGAAATTAATTTTATTTTTAAATACAAAATTCACTAAAAATAAATATTAACATACATCTAACAAAACATCTAATTTTACACTGAAAAGAACAGCAACGTAAGGAATAAGGAATAACATGTCAGGAAATTAACTATATATCACAATTCACACACATGGATTATTGGCAATGCAGTGTACTTGTAAATGTAAAACTTACTCCTTTTCTTCCGCGAGTCTCCCTTTAGGAATTCCGCTTCGTTCATTAGGATGAATCCAAAGGCCACGGCAGTGTCTGTAACTGGTTAAGGCATTTCACGAGATGGCCTGTACGACACTGACAGGTCAGATTGTAACTTAGTCCTGTCAAAGTTATTTTTAATGATATTAAGCATTTCCTGAAAGTTTGCCTCATCAATCAATATCGTTGCCTAATCAAAAGAAAACCTCTGACTTCCTAATAAGGTTAACAAGGTACTGCATAGCTCATTATATGCCTTCAATGTCTCAACAAGGACCAGCTGTTTGACAGCATTAGAGGAAAGATAGTAATTGTGATACAATGGAGGGTGGTATGTGTGAATTTCTTTCAACTGATGACATTTTCACATACAAAAAGTGTTGGGTTTGTACAAAATGATTTTTAAAAGTCTATACATGGCAAGTGAGTTGAGTGCATTTTTTCTCGCGTCACATTTCTGCACAATATCCTATTATGATTGAAGTGCAAAGTTCTGTCACTGTTCCACTGCCTTTCTCAGTGATAGTGTAGCAATCTGTTCATAAAATAAACAATTCATTGTTGCAGTACCATGGATGGTAATTGCACACCATGTATTCAGAGTTAGGGTGCATACAGATCACCATACAGATCACCATACAGATCACCATACAGATCACCATAAGGACCACCATACAGATCACCATACATACAGATCACCATACATACAGATCACCATACAGATCACCATACAGATCACCATACAGATCACCATACAGATCACCATACATACAGATCACCATACAGATCAACATACATACAGATCACCATACAGATCACCATACAGACCACTATACAGATCACTTGACAAGGATACTCAGCAGCATGACAATGTATGTCTCCAAGATGAACTGGCCTTGACTGCTGCCATTGATGTAATGCTGAATAAGTAAACAAGTCAACATTTATATACAGTACACATTTATAGTTTATATATAGTGCACATTTATATACAGTGCACATTTATAGTTTATATATAGTGCACATTTATATACAGTGCACATCATCAAGAAAACAACAAATAAAGTTTTGCTGTTTAATAATAAGCCCATTTATAAAGCAAGAATTTTCAAATTAATTATTCAAACAAATAACAGTATTTAATTGACCAATTTGCAAAATAGAAGTGGAACTGACTATGGTTCCAGTTTGAGGATTGCGGTGCATCAGAGGAGGTCCTCGAATGTGATTCCACATCTGACCCGACGTCATGGCAAAGATGATCGCCTACAACATAGAAGTGCACATAAATGCAAAATAGAAGCTCACATCAAATATACAAATCGAAGTGCACATAAAATATAAATAATCAGATGCTGGATTGAGACTTGGCTTGATTGATTGAATTAGTGCGTTACGTCACAGCGGGAATATCTCACACATAGACAACTTCGAGATAATAATAATATGCCATTGAATAACTGTTGAATAACAAAAAATATAATTAATCAGATGCTGGATTGAGACTTGGCTTGATTGATTGAATTAGTGCGTTTACGTCACAGCGGGAATATCTCACACATAGACAACTTCGAGATAATAATAATATGCCATTGAATAACTGTTGAATTTTGAACTTAAGGGACTGAGTAAAGAATGTACCAATGCGCCAACGCCCCACGACGTCTTGTTGTAGAGGAACTCCAAGTTGTTTCTCTTCAGGTAGAGCAGACCACCAATGAGAGAGAAGAGCAGGGCTAGAGCCAGAGTGCCGGAATAGTTGGGCGGGCGGAATATCCGGATCTGGAACACGCACAGAATCGAGACAGTGGAAATCTTGTCTTTGGAAAGCTGGTTACCGTGATTGCAACGGACTGGTTACATGGTTTATTCAACACACACATACCTGGACGTCAGTTCGTTCAGCCACCCATCTGGCAATCTGCTCTGCAGCAAAACCAATTCTGGGGAAAAAAATTAATAAATAAAACAAATATATAATTACTGATAATAAAAGATTTCTAAAAATATTTCTAATCACCACTTATTGAGAGAGGATTAACATGATGAAATATGACCAATTGTCAAAACTTTGATGCCAGACATTTGAGAAACATTAGTTAACTTTCCACTACTAACAGGATTACAATGTTCATAAAGTTGTATTAACGCTAAAACAGTCTCATTAAAATGAGATCCGAAACTAACGCTCAAACAGAAATATATGACACTCGCTTCGTAAACAGTCTCAGGAAATGGCCATACAAAACCTGTTCAGATGAACCCTGACCGCAGCCAATCACAGCCTCGCCTAA
>JAUTBV010126726.1:0-12535 GCA_032361325.1 Lepetodrilus fucensis | reverse complement strand
CTAAAGGTATCCTAAGGACTAGTAGAAATTCATAACATTTGTTATTTGTATCACTATTCGGACTAGTAAGTTTTAAACTTAGTTTCTATCGCTGTTTTAGTAGCATTGTACTGTCCTTGTCAAAGATGTTTTGTTGAACATTTTTTTAATGGATTTGTAATGGTTTTTTACATTATTTTGAAGAGCCAATATAAAAATAAAATGTAGAAAATCATAAAATCGAAAAAACTGCCCTGAAACATCTTTGATAGACTACATTGAACAATACTATATGTATTTTCACCTTTGATATATGTGTGTATATTCTGTGCATATTTAAAACTGAGCTGGCTTATTTTAGCAGGAAAGGGGTCTAGACCGAGAAGCTCTGACGTCATAGTACAGCTTGAGACTGTCTTGACGTCAGAGGTCAACCTACATCAAAACCTAGGGGCACACAATTTGCCGAGTGTGCCAGCGGTGTAGTTGAAAAATATGGGACACATTTGTGGACACATTGGTAATTTGGCACCATTTTATAGAGTGTCCATATATCTATCTAAAATGCACTTGCGTCTAATTTCTTAACGTAGGATAAAGACGAATTTGACTCCAGAAGACGACGTGGTATCAACTGAGCGTTGATCAGTTTGTTGATATCACGTCGTCTTCTGGAGTCCAATCCGTAATTATTCTACATTAAAAGGTTAGGAGTAAGTGCATTTTAGATAGATTAATGGACACTCTATCAAACGATACAAACTTGTACGTGAATGCATGCCATATTTTTCAGCTACACCGCTAGCGCACTCGGCGAACCGCTCGCACCTAGGTTTTGATGGAGGCTACCCTCCGACGTCAAGACAGCCTCAAGCTGTACTATGATGGTCAGAGCTTCTCAGACTAGAAAATGGTCTAGAATAATTCTAAGAAATACACACACTGAGATAGAATAACCACAGCTGATGGACAAATATCAAAACTAATCCAAGCACTACTCCGCCATCAATATTTCCAGTCCAAAGCGTACCTGCATTATTCCTGACTGGGACTGGTGGTGCCACCTGGACACGGGCGTTCTTGTCGGCACGCATACAGTTCAAGTCAGCGATGTACTGATCATATTTCCCGCGCTCAGCTGGACGGGCGGCGGGCTGGAAGAAAAATTATGTCAGCATTAACTAGGGCTGAATATTAGCCTATTGCGATATATTGCAATATGACAACATGTATTGCGATACATATTGCAATATATTGGAAACAAAAAATATCAAATTGTGTCTTTATATTTAGTCTAGAAAATGTGTAAACTTGCTAAACAATGGAAGATACATCAAACTCATCCGATAAATCAGTCTCGCTGGTTACAGATGTTAAATTAACAATATTAATAAACAAGTAATAATTTTTATCACATTGTTAGCAAAAAATAAGATTCAACCACTATATAAAAATGTTGGCAATATAAAATGCATATGCAAACTTATTGCAGTACGTATTGTTTCACTTGTGTATTACGGTTTACCGGCATACTGGTAATATCGTGCAGTCCTAGTATTGACTCTCTTTCTCCTGGATTAATCACAAAACCCACTTCCCAGGACATATGTGGTTAAAGGGATGCGTACAGTGAAGCAGCAACAGCCTGGGAGACGATGCTGACAATGTTATTACGTGCATAAATTAAAGGGGGCCCTGGGAGTCATTTAAAAATCTGCAACGTTAAACTTATCTATGGGACTTCATGCAAATTACAGATTTGAATACCATTTACATTGGACCTATGGAGAAGGACCCCTTAATTATTATTTTAAGAAATATATAAATTATTTGCAATCAATTTTTATGTTTAATATCCTCTTTGGAGTCCGCAGGTGTGGACATATTATACCATGTATCAAAACTCCAATTTATATTTAAACAAAGTATTTGGCCAAGTATTTCTACGATATAAGCCCAAGTATTTCTACGATATAAGCCCAATGTCCATGTTTGGGGACATTACGTAGAACCCGTTTATATGGGAGGGAGGTAACTCTGTTGATACTTCATAGGTAATGTTTATATATCTTACAGATTCACAAAGTTATAAAAGTTGCAACCAAAATACAAAATACTGGTTAATTCTGTAAATATTTAATAAATAATATTTATCAGAGGTCTCACCATAGGCAGGGGTCTATTGTAAGCTGGTGCAGGCTGAAATAGGAAAAGAAAACCATTGAAATTCATACCCAAGCATGAAAAAACATTAAAAGTATATATTTAATATTATCCAAGCGCAAACTTTGCAAGAAAGGCATAGCCACATACAATTGTGATTTCAGTGGAAAACAAGCCCTGGGTCTGAGGTATGCAGGACCCTAGTCACGTCCAGTGCAAATAAATCAAACTCCTGGAGAAATAAATCAGCGGATTTGCGCAGATCTGCGGAAAATTGCTATGCCTATAAAAGAGCAGTGCCTGGGCTTAATACAGCATAGAGAGGGTTAAGTATCTGATGGTACTGTTTCTGTGTTACTCACTGTGGAAGGCTTGCTGTCATCATCACTGCTCATCAACTGTTTCCATCCGTCTTCCCGAGCACGGTTCATGCGATTCAACTGAAACAGAACACGGTTCATACTATTCAACTGAAACAGAACACAGTTCATACTATTCATCTGAAACAGAATGTGACGTAACATCAGAAATGTCAAAATTATGAAACATTGCTCAGATATTTGTTAAATGAGGTTGGGATCTAGTATGACCTCAAGAGGTTTGACCTTGACCTAGTCTGACGGCAAGAAGGCGGTAAAAGTGTAATACAGTATCATGACAAATAGTACCACTCTACAGACTTTGATAACACATGCATTTCAAATAGTCATTATTGATAACACATGCATTTCAAATAGTCATTAAGGTAAGAAAACTTACCTTTTGTTTGTCTACCAAATCTTTTTGCCTTTTAGCAAACATGTCTTGTTCCTGAAATAAAATTGAAAACTTTTTATTTGTGTTATTGTGTTATTTGTGGTAGAAGAGCAAATACAGTAACAACCTATTATATATGTCACTTATAAATAATGATTTATTTTGAAATTGGGATTTAGATGCGCTTTCAAACTCCTTTCACTCATATCACAGCTTGTCAGTATATGGCAGGAGAAAGCCTGTTGTTACCGACGGATCAAGGATGTTAACTGCATTACCGAGGTACAGACAGCTCATCCTATCATGCTTGCTTCAGAAAGGTAACTTTTGCTTTTGGCTCGAACGCCCTACAATTGTGCTACCATCTGGCCTGCCTTCTAATTCACTATTTTTTTGTATTTTTTTTTTGTATTGGTGTTTAAAGTCGCTTTCTAGAATCTTTCACTAATATCACGACTTGTCAGTATCACGACTAGGGCAGGAGGAAACCCGCAACATCCGTAGCGCTGAATGTTGCAGTAAACCTGCGAGCACCGTGGCTGGTACTGACAAGACCAAGGATGATAACTGCATTGCCACTCTACAGTCAGTGCATCCTATCAATATCGCGTCAGAAAGGTAACTTTTGCGAACATTGATGCCGGGCCCCGGGACAGGATTTGAACCTGGAACCTTTGGCTCCGAAGTCCAATGTTCCACCACTGCGCTACATCCCACCCCCGCATTATTTATTAATACCGTAAGCATCTTTAAATTTGATATTTTGAGAATATTTTATACATGAACATGTACACTGGGTGCACTGTATATTCAAATAACTTTATTTTGCATTTCTTATTTAATGAATGTGATCATAGCAACATTATGAAATTTAGCCTTTATTAGTATGTATCTTACTTGTATGTAGTGCATAAAATGTGTGTACAGAAATGTCCTACAAGAATCTCGAACAGCTAAAAATGTTTTATCTATTGCAATATTCTAAAACAGATATTTTTATATTAAAATACATATCTATATTATAACCTGTAAAAACAGCAAAAAGTCCATTGTCACTGTCATGAAACATTACTATGTACTTAGAACTGTTATAATTCCTATGACATTACCATATAGCCGATCCAGTAGTCAATCAAGCTAATAATCTGATCAGCGCAAAAATAGATTTCCTTATTCTAAATGTGACTTGTACAAACAACAAACCCCCCAATGAGCGGTCATTATCACAAAAATCTATCGGTGGAGGCAAGTAATGTAATAATGATATTAACTTAACAGTGCAGAACATACGGCTAGTTGAAGAAAACCAGGGTCAAAGGTCATGGTGTAAAGAATTTGCTGCGGGACTAATATAATCCTATCTGTGGTATGATTGCCCGGGAGTATATTTCTTTGATGTATCCCAATGCTGTTTATCGTTGCTAGAAAGATGGAGATTGGCACAGATCATTGAAGGTTTCTCAAACATTTGAGTTATTCATACAATCTACTTTCACCGATAAAGCATGTATACAAGTGTTTCTAGGCTTAATTGTTAAAGAATACCGGATCCTCAGTGTCAAAATATTACAGTGATGATGAAAAGGGAGCTAATCGTCATGGGACAATATTTTGATAAAGGTCCACCATCATTAATAAATATTGCTTTCATGACTGACAAAGTCATTAACTGCACAGTGACAGACAACTAAAATGTTTTTGTATCTAAGCAGACACACACACTGTTGAAATTACATCGCTGCTTAAATAAAATGGTTGATAAATGCCATCGAGAACTTCTGAAGATGATCAGACGACAAAGTTATGGTGTAGAATACAATTTGTAATGAGACCAAATTACAAAATGTAATTGACCATATCAAAGACAGGATGTGACGATTTGTTCGAAATGTTTCAGTAGCAGGACATTCTGACATCGTCTCAGCAACACAGATCTTCTTGAAAGATACATAGATGGACCAGTCAGCAAAGGTTAAAGAATAGGTGCCCACTAACCACCATTGTCTATATTATTTCATAAACATTATTTTGCCTTTTAAAAACCCATTCCCAATTGTGATATAAAAGTGTTGATGAAAGTGATGATATGGTTACATCATGTAATGGGACGAAGTTGATCCTGAGGTTCAAACTCTGGTTGCCTGAACATGGCTCCAACACTTCATTGACTAAAGAGTTAACCCTGCTTGTTGAGGCCAATAGGACCATGATATAAGTGAAAAAATCTTGAAAACGCCTCTAAACACAAATTATTAATAAATACAAAATTAAAGAAATCATAAATGCAGAAATATCTCAGAAATAATTCTAGTGGACAGAATGAGATGGAAACTTTCTTACCTCCCACGCACAAGAGGGGTCGGTGACGGAGGGCTTGATGACTCCAGCAAAGGGTCCAACCTTCTGGTGGCCAGGTAAGTCTATGCGGGTCCAAACGCCCAGACCCGGATAAACCTGGGATTCCCGCAGCTCAAAGTCAGTGGGAATGGGAATGTCATCTGGGATATACACAGGAAAGTTCTCGGACTTCATCTCGGCTGGAAACGGAGGAAGTTTCGGATCTACCTGGATGTCACCGGCAGTGGTGATGTCAGACTCGCCTCCCTCCCCGTCCTCTGGAAGAAACAAAATCGACGTCAAAACATGATGCATACATCTAGATCGTAACATGAACACCCAATATACATAAAGCTTCAAATGATTACATGATATACGTCTCATGAAAAGACACAATTGTATTATTTAGTGCTATGAGCATGCTTTTGAGCATGGATTTGGTACAATACAAATTATTATTATTGTTATTATTATTATTATTATTATTATTATTATTATTATTATTATTAATAGTATTATTATATGTCTAATCTTTGTTTTTGCCTGTTCTTGTCCATGTTCTTGATGTAATATTTATAAAATAACTGACATAAAAAAGAACATGATTTAAAGATTTTTATTCTTGTATAAATAGGCCAAGATAGAATGTTTCTACAATTAAAATATTATTTTCTTCTTGAACAGATTTAAGTTGTACAATTACAATAATTAACCATAGATAATTGCTTTCATAGATATGATCAGTAGAATGATTCAATACATTCTTTCATCCAACTAAATTGTAATATCTATTTTATAATATAATACAAGATGCCAATTCATTGTTGAATAGTTTTTAATACTCAGTATTTAGATGGTAATTAATACTAGAATGTTGCTAGAATTAATGATGCACTTACTGCTATTAGAAATCCATTATCACATTTAGTTCTATCTGTAATTATAGTTTGAAACATTCAAAACAAGTAAACGAAACACTGTACTTTATCATTAAATTTGAACGAAGATGTCCATGGAGAAAATGACGCTAAGATACCCTCATCAGTGTTTCAGGTTTGAATGAACATAATTATTTGTATTATTATATCTATTCAACATAATAATTAATTCTTAAACAAATCCTAAATGTGTTTTCTTTATGATGGTGTACAATGAATTTTATTGCAATATGTTCAACATAATTCCGAAATTTAGAAAATTACAGTAATTAAAAAATGAAATTGCTTTTAAAATGTCATTAAAGTTTATTGTCATTGCATATTGCCAATTTGTACATAGTAATTTGTACATATTACCGAGAAAATTATAGCTCACTTTAAAATTAGCAGAAAAGAGACAGGTAAATCAAAGAAAGTCAACTATTAAAGACTTCCTACTCTACCTCACTTTAGATGGGGTTTTTGAAAAAGACGAGAGCGGCTTGCGATGGAGAAGAATGGAGATATGAATAAGGGGACAAAAAGACACCACATTGACAAAGTATCAATCATCATTTAAGGATATAAAACCCCTCGACAAAGAAGGTAGAAGCGTGCGGCCTTGCGATCACCTGCCTGGTGCTTGCTGGGAAAACAAAGAGTGACACACCGCAAAACACGTAAAAAGCTGTCCATGCATCCAGCACTGTTGAGAAGAGGTGCTCTTTAATCTTGAAGACAGAAAAGCCGGGAAGACAATGAGTCCGGTTGGTGATCTGTGACATGTAGCTCTGTGAAAGGGCCTGCTTACGCGACAAAGCAGGATTCAGATGTGGGGAGGGGGAGAGAAAGAAGTGAATGAAAAGGGAAAAAAGGGATCTTTGAAAACTCCTTGTGCATTAGACCCCGGTTAGGGGCATTGAAGTACGGAATCCCAATCAGGAGTCGGCGAGATTCTTGAGATAAATAGAAGAGATAATGGCTGACTGATGACGGCACTGCAGCTTCCACCAAAAGCTGCAGCTGCCACCCCAAAAAAGGTCTAAAAAATTCCCCGACCCATCTGCCCTTATTTAATACATGAGGATAGTGTACACAGTGACAAGTACTGAATCAGAAATGGCCGGTACTGGTTGTAACCTCGCCGGTCATAATAGGTGTTAAACCACCTGGCCCCTGGGTCCTAACATTGCCGTATCAACCGTGACGTTACGGTCCCTCGGTTAATATTGCAATTACCCACCAACCAGCACCCTAAGAAGTGATTCCCCGAGATCCCCTTGTTGGGATCATGATGACGTGAACATCATTGTGGTTACAGGGACGGGTATTCAGACAACTGATGGGGAGTTAACGTAAATGGGGGATTTTGTATATGACTGAATTATATATCTCGGTGATTTAATGGTGATTTCGTTCCATTGAGGGTAAAATTTAAATATGTCAAAAATGTTTCAATTGTACGTTCCATATACAGCCATTGAATTATACCCGCTATAGCCTTAAGTTGTTATTGATGCTGAAAGCATCAATGTAGTCTTGCCTCAAAGAAGATATGAATATTTATGGAGACATACAGGTATAATAGCTATTATACTTTTTTTGCAGGGGGCAAAAAAGTTGAACTTAAATCATAATCCAGTTTGACTTTTCCAATACAAAGATACAAAGATACAAAGATACACATTGAATGAGTCTCGAGTAACAAAATAATATGTTATTACATCTTTTGCAAGTGTATATGTTATTTATAATGTCTCCAAAAATATGAAAATTATGGGAATAAATTGAACAAGATGTATTTAATAATTACAAACATATAAAATTCACCATCCTCAAAATTCACAATGAAAATATTTTCTCAATACTAATTTTGTGCAAACCCATCATATGATAATCAAATGTATAAATGCATTAATTCATCAAATCCTTTGATGCATTGAAGAAAAAATCTTCAATCTAATAAAATCAACATGTCTAAAGTATTTAATTGCAAAAAAAAATAAAATAAAACAACCATCAAAGAGTGTTTTCAAATGGAGATAAAAATATCTGGCACACCATACTGAGGGAATCTGTGTCTTTGTCCTGTTGAATCCCATACAGATGATAATGACAAGTAATCGACAACGCTTGTAGCGCACCGGCTGTAAAAAGGCATCAGTGATTGACAGAGACCATAATGGACGCCGAGCATCATCATTCCAACATCTCGTACGCTAATGGGTACAAATTAGGCGACATTCGAAAACATAATCGCACAAAAGCAAAATCGCGTCATTAAGTATCGCAGGTATTACAGACGATTGCCGCGGCAGAGATGCGCTTGACGGTGGTTCTGTATCTCGTGGACGAGGAGCGTCGCGTGGCAATTTGGACGTTATTATTGAATCAGGAAGTGCCGAGAAGGCCAGAATCATAATCTTCCTAGTGACAATCACAGACACTTGATACTGGCATCTCTCGCTTAATAGCCATTAAATTTTCATCTGATTGATTCTCGCAGACAATAACAATGTCACGAAGAGTCCCTGGATCTATTTATCGACATGCGACAATCACAGCCACTTAAACGCCAAATCCAATCAAGCGGACTGTCAAACAAAAGGCTTAACACCATCAGTGATGTTTTTCAAGCCGTCATCAACATTACTATCCAATTCCTGCTCTTTTTTGACTCTTCTCCTATAGAAATTGACTTGCATAATAGCACACTCATTTCATCCAATAGCACTTAGCAAATGATTTTTTTTATAATGGCGGATAAAAAAAACTACAAATTGAAGTAGTATTCCAGCCAGTTACTGAGATAATACATTCATTGATTTGTAGCTTTTGTATTACACCTCCAAAAGGTAGCCGCTCTTTGAAGTTGAATTAACAGTCGGCTGCAACTAATATGAAAATACCAGAATTGATTTTGACACCTTAATCCTAAAACCAGAGAGATGTCACTTGCAGGTTATTTGTGGTATTTATTATGATATTTCTGATGGTGGAATCTGAAGGATTTCCCGGTAGTTAATGTCCTAGAAATATTGACAATTGACTTAAGGACATATCAAAAGCATTATTTCTAATGTTCATGTCTAAATCTGTTTATTAGAACATGAATTATATTTCTCTGATGAACTCATCTCCACTTTTCTACTTTAAAAGCAAATGTTTACCTGTATGTGTGGTTGGGGTATGTTTGTCCTTGGTTGGTTGGTTTGGGGGTATGTTTGTCCCACAATAACTATCAATTATAATACCCTCATATATTATAACCCAATATTATAGTCTTATTGTTCTAATATGAATACTACTACTAGATTCAAATGGTCTGTAGCATTTAATAATTTGAATATAATATAACATAATAATTTTGATAAATCCTCTCAATGACATTATATAGAGAGTATCAGTTTGAATACAACACTCTTATCATTGAATGAAACACCAATTATTTCACCCATATTCATTTACAAATAATTAATTTAAGAAATTGAGAATTAAAAATTACTGATGAAAAACCTTATATTTTATTTAATAATTTATTATTTTTAATTGGGTTATCATGGCTTATCTTAAGACAGGATGAAACCTATAACATCCATAGCACTGAATGTTGTAGTAAACCTGCAAGCACTGACTGGTACTTGCCATGGTATAGACAGCGCATGCTATCAAGATTGTGTCAAAATGGTAACTTTCACAAATTGATGCCAGGCCATTGGGACAGGACTTAACTCTGGGACTAATGGGTCCAAAGTCCAATGTTCTACCATTGTGTTAACATTACAAGTATCTCAAAGTGTGATAACATTGGAATTAAATACATATTTTCAAATTTCAAGAAGTATGAACTTAGTGTAATATTAAATATGATTCATGCAAACATTGTCTAGCTTCCATAATCTAATGACCACTGTATTTATACATAATATGTGATAGGTAATGCATTCATACACATTAATACAAAAATAAACTAAGATTTGGACTAACTTACCGAACTGGCGCCAAAGATGCCACACCTAACCCGACTACCAGAACGTTTGAGACTGCGCAAAAGTTACAAAGTATGAAATAACATCAGCCAATATGGCTATTTTTGCATAATTAGTTATCGCTAAGACCCATCAAGAAGCTTGGCAAACAGTGGTTGACAGAGCTAGTTTGACTGCATGTGTGAGCATTTCATGGGCCTAGTCTCTAGAGGCAAGACTCCACTGTAAGATGTCAGGATTGTAGAATGTATCTCTAAAAGTTGTCCGATGCCTCTTCTGCCTGATTACCGTAGGCTCTGCAGAGGCATGAAGGATAAGAAGACCCTAATAAAGCGAGTGCCGCGCGCCTGCGAAACGATAGAGACGCATCAATTTGAGAAGTGCTCCAGAATGACGTTTAATTTTGTAAAATTCGCCGCTGACAATTTGGGTGTAAACTTGCTGTCGGATGAGTTGGTTCGTACCCATCGCTTGAGAGCCACAGAGGTTGCCAGGCAGAAAAAGACCCATCTCTTTAATTGGCTGCGTTTAGATGTCTAAACTGAGACACTTTCTAGCCAGCCAGGCGGAAGACATCCCGAGTCGGGATCAATGTCTCTTGTTTCATCTAACTCTCTGAAGTGGCCTGGGAGCATTGACTCGCATTGACTCTCGCTGGTCTGTGTAGAGCCATGCCCCACCGTGCCCTATAAGACCATAAACACTAATCACCACTGACCCCTCTCCGAATCATGCCTAATTCTGATTCTGGTCTTAAATATGTGTAGTAATTACTTATAGCTTAATAATCGGACAATGAGTGTGTAGATTGCAGTCAGAGTTCTTCATCAACATCTCATTTAAGAAATTTAAGTACATTGTATTTAAAAAAGTTACTGGGTGGTATTCACTTGTTTGTTAATTAATGGATAATTTCATAGCAAGCATGACACCTGTTGGATATCTGAAAGTGATTGGTTCAGTATTGAGAGAAGTAAAGGGAGAAGACTGCTACATCTTCTGTCCAGTGAAAGTTCGCAGGACTTTAGCAATGAGACCCTTTTCTCAATTAAACTCTACAATGGCATATCCTCCCTCTTCCTGATGTCCTGGGTTTGTAGTTATATATAATGATGACAATGTCAGATCTGTATCACCTCTTCATCCTAAGTATTCTGACATCTTCAATAGCGGCTGCAAGTGTGTCATGTCTATTTTTAGAATTTCGAAAAATATATAATTTAAAACTAGGAATTCCTGTGATAAGCTAATAAAAGTCTAGGCCTGAAATTGACTAAAAATCCAGAGAAAATCTTAATACAATGTTACAGAGGATCGTATCCTTAAATTTCTGTTTGATTCAGAGATGAATTATGTTGTTCAGCATGGTTCACGTGTAATAAATCGTGAGGCAACGTAAGGTATGTAAAAAAGACAACAATTATGCACATTTTACCTACTTGCTTATCACCAAAATCAGTAAACTGGGTACGTCCATAAATAGAATTCGCTCCACTTGCAGCTCCTATAATGATACAAATAACAAATGTTTACACAAAAAAACATGAATTTCTTCTGGCCCTTAGGATACCTTTAACATCGGGGGAAATGGCCTGGGCCAGCGGTAATTTCGAACACTGGTTTTACCACCTGGCTATGTTAAATACTGGGTCACCACTACAGTATACTTACGTCTTAGCTTAGAACTTCTTAGTGAGAAAAGACATCTTCAAAAATTAACATAAGCAGAAAACCAGTTTGGCAAATTCTTAATACTAACAACATTTTTAGGACTTACGAAGTTTCGAGAATACGGGCCCTGGAGGGCACCAATACCATACTGCACCATGCTGTATGTTTCTGTGCTGTGTGTTTACAGATGCTGTTAACCAGATGCACATGAGTAAGCTCCACGAAGAATACGAGAACGTCTGTCAGAACTGTCTAGAACACGTGGAGAATATCAAGGTGGGTGTGTTTATTTTTTTTTTATTTTTTTTTTATTTAAACAAAAAAAATGTATTGGGATACCATATAGGGTAATACTGTAAGTCTTTGAGCATGCTTTGGAGTGTGGATTTGGCGCAGTATAAATGTTCACATTATTATTATTATTATTATTATTATTATTTAATAATCTAGAACCCATTCTACAGAACAATCATATTATAATTAATATTATTAATTATGGATTTGGCGCAGTATAAATGTTCACATTATTATTATTATTATTATTTAATAATCTAGAACCCATTCTACAGAACAATCATATTATTATTAATATTATTAATTGTGGATTTGGGGCAGTATAAATGTTATTATTATTATTATTATTTAATTAGGGGATAAAGGTCTACTGTTTGGAAATCAGAGGGTATCAATCGTAAATTGATACCGTCTAAATTTAGACGGTAT
>JAUTBV010126715.1:0-12536 GCA_032361325.1 Lepetodrilus fucensis | reverse complement strand
AGCAATACATGCTTTCATTGAGATGTCTCCAAGACCGTAAGCGTTAGTCATGTATCAACATGCCATAATATATGGTGAAAAGGAGCATTAGGAAATAACATGTAAATATTGGAACCATAAATTGTATCAACTGCAGCCAACTTGGTCTACACTTGTCTAGTTCACTTTTAAATACTAGTAGTAAAACATAAAATACTATTAATGATTGTGATATAGCAGAACTACACGTCTAGAAACCACCGATATATTTATTTTACTTACATATCCTATAATTCAAATACTAATGGGAATATATCTACATTCATGTAGACTATAAACAAATGTAAACTTACATGTGTATGTTGTCCTGTGAACATGTAAAATGGAGTGTCAACCCCGATCACCTCAGCTTATCCAACGTTACAATTGGCCAAAACACGTAACGTAACCGACACTTGCAGTTAGGACCAACGCATAATGACGCAAACCTAAATTTGAGATATTGTTCAAAATCTGTCGTGATTTTCTTTAAACAGCTAGTCGGCAGGTCGTCGCTAAACGTCCTCTTTGTTCTCTCCTTAGTCCTGATCCAAATATCGTATCCGAATCTTAAAGATAATCGACACGGCTTCTGTGAGTATATGCGTACATCACGCTAATCCAACCCGACACCACCGATTGTTAATCACTGAATGTTTCGTGCTTAATGGATAGTGAGAAAGCATGAAGTACCATTTATAACGGCAAGTTGTAGATATTATGTTCAGCAACATATTTGTGTGGTATATGAATCAACACATGGAAACTATAATGCATTCAGATGTGTTGTCTTGGTCCCGAGATTACGAAACCATATATTTTTCAGTGCGATGTAATACTCACTTCAAACCTTTGTTCATAATTCTCCATATTCAATTATTCGTAATCTCTGGGCCTGGTATGGACTAAAATCCCAGGAATACGTGATGTGCACTTCATGCAATGCAAAATATTGTAAATTATCATTACAATAAATACATATTTAAAACTTACTAATAGTGAAGTTATTTTCGTATATTGCTATCAATGTTAGATTTTATTTGATATATCCTAATTTCTAGAAACCCATATGAACTAATCCGCTTCTTTCCCCCAGATCCGGTAGCCTCACGGGTCATCATAAAATTGTTGCGTATGTTTATACATGTATAGTCTTCATCGATATGTGTTAATTATGTACAAAGTATATCGAATACTCGAACATATGCAGTAGCTGAATATAGATCTTACAGCTCACATACTGTGAATCTCGTTCTAGGGTGTACACTATAACACATGTCACTTCTTTTCTCGTAATACACTGTCATGTGTGCTTTGAGTACAGTATCAGTGCGTTATTGCTTTTTCCGTGTGTTACTAACATTTGTCCATGCATTATTAACATGTGTCCATGCGTTTAAATCATAACGCATGAATGTGTGATGGTTTTTTCAAACATCATTTCAAAATATTCAAAGTCTCTAAAGACAAATTCGAGTGGCGTGATTCGAACTCTGGAACTCTCGCATTTCTTGAGCTCTAGTCCATTATGCCACCTGGCCGACGAAAGTTCAACCTAAAATTTTATAGATGTTCAATATTGTAGGCATTTGAAAATCGCTCGTAACATCCCTTATACATATTAAGTATATTCATATTAACATTTGTATACAACGTTTATTTGTATATTTTTGTCGTGATATTTGACAGAACTAACACACGGTCCTCGGGCGTTACTGGCATGTAAAACTGCGCCCTCGGGCTACTTCCTTCAACGTCGTGCATTGCATACCGTAACGCCCTCGGGCCGTGTGTTAACCATCACATAACAACCTACTCGCATGTTAAATGTACATGCATATCTTACTACAAGGGGTGTCAATTAACAGGCTCATACAGAACACCCATTTAAACATATAAAGTAACGAATTTGCCTGATATATAAATTAATGCTTTACTTTAATACAAAGCCAGTGTTGTTATCGTGTTTAGTCCATTGTCATACTGTATGCAGCTATCGTGTAGGCCTATATCTGGTTGCATGTCTATAGGCAGAATACAACCCAGACCAGGGATGTTTATCTCTACACTGGGATAGCTACCCTGATGGATAGATACCCGTGCACACACACTAAAGCCTACTTCGGGCGGTTTCTCGAGGATCTAGAGCAATGCTAGAGTTCGTGCGAAGTCGCGAAAGCAAGGCTAGAGTGACGTTACCAACATGCTATAGAACGGCCCACGAACCACGAAAGCTTGTCTAGCAACACCTAGACATGCGCAATGACACGTCCGGGCTAAACTAGCCTAACCGCCCGAAGTAGGCCTAAAGGGGGTTCTCCACGTGCGACTTTTCTTGCGCTAGTTCACTGTCCGACAGTGACTTTACACTGTCCTACAGCGATTTGCACATGGACTACAGCTTGCTAGTAACTATCTGAAATCTGAAAGTCATGAGAAAATGTTCTATCGACAGTAACTCACAGACACAGAACTATGTCGACATTTAGTCTCACGTGGAGAGCCGCATTAAGTCTAGTTGGCTATACATTAGTGTTGTTGCCGTACATGATTAATTTTCTACTGGCGTGATTCTTGGGTGTCAATGATACGACTATTTATATATTTGACAAATACAATATTCGGCAGGTTTCTACATTACCGCTAATACGGTAGGTCTATAGTTGCAATACGAGATAGTAATAGCAAACATAATATTTATCAATTTAAGCAGTATTATAAATTTAGGAAATGTTCCACATAAAAACTGCCTTGTTGAAATAGGTACAACTTCCGATGAATACTATCAAATTCCCGGCAATCTGGTCACGTGACCCAAAATATGAATACAATATTTTTCGTAACCCTAATCTTGTTGCATACTCTGCGATTGCGTAATAAATTGTACAAACTAAACTGGTATGGATTCTGTCTTTGAAGAGTAATTAATGTTATGAGTTGAGCATTCCTTATATAGAACATACTAAATGAGCTTCTGTGAATTACCATTTTTATTAAACGAGTGAATGGTTTTGGTATCTGACGAGTGAAAGCAAGTCGGTGACGTCATAATTAGCTGCTAACCATGTAAAATAATTATGGTCATATACAAACTACAGGAACAGTGTATTATACAATATGATTAGTCATTGGTAGGTTCCGTTCCTCATTTCCAAACGTACACATCAATGGTGTGTTTCGCCATTATCTACATTCCAAACTGAAAGTAAATGTCACGATATACCGATAATGAAACTAGCACGCATATACATGCTTTAATAGTGCATGTGTATACTTATACTCTGTATTTAGATAACATACACGAGGGATAACATGAAAACCACGTCCGTTCTTCATTAACTCCACTTGAATAATAACAGGAGTCATAGACGATACGATAAGTAAACCAAATATCACAGTACTTTATTGATGTATGTGACCATTCATAATTACACTCATGTGTTACGTACGTAACGTGTTACAGACATAGCCCCTCTTTCATAACGACATCCTACATTTAAGACCTCCTAACTTTATGTCACAGTTTCCCAATTAGTTAAGGCCCCATCACACCAAACTAGTTATCACTACGTTCTTGAAAATATTGCCGAAAGGGCACAAACTGTGTGTGAACGTAATTTCAACTGTTTACGGACTTTCTACGAACTTCATGTACGGGTCATCCTGTTCGAGGTGCAGTCGGTCATCAATTGCAGTACATGTGTGGGCAGGATAAAGACGAGATGGACGTATAGTGTCTCTTCGGCCTAATGAGGCCCTGCATGTCCATTTTACATATGGTTTACCTATGCATTTTTAATATGTAACTACATGCGTAACAATTCATTCATTCATTCGTATTGAGGACTGTTTATAAACCAGCATCGTATTTTAGACATTATTTGGCCAAAGTTACACGTTCCACCCCGACCACAGCCCGTTTTACGATTTTTTTTATGACCGCGTAGGACGTTTTGAGAACTACTTTGGTGTGACACAGGCTTAAGTTACATGTCGATTTAGGAAGGGATAAGACGTAATTGTGAGACATTTGCTACGAGGTGCTAACGTTTAGGACTGGTTTACGGATTTTTACTAAGAAGGACGTCGTGAAACGAGGGGTATGGTCTCACATTGGAACACAGTTAGTCAACCTGTAAAGACGATTGTCAGTTAACTATGACATATTTTGTATCGACTGTGTGCATTGTCAACTGTGTGTAGTGAATGACCACACTCAGATTGTACAGAGGATCACTCATCATCACATATTCCGTCATACTCTTCAGACGTTATACCAGCTCAATTTGCTGATAGTAGATCGTCACCCACAAGCAGTAGCTGTTCGCTTTCCGTTAAATGTTTTAGAAACGGTCATATACAGTTCAATGTAGGCCTACAATCAGATGTTTCTTGCTCTGTATTTCTGGATTTCATTATGTATGGACACCGTCAGTTCAACAATGATATGTTGGCACTGAAACATGGAAGTGGAAAAGACATGTTATGAAACAGCAGTAGCAATAGTAAACAAAACAAACATGCAAACCAACAAACTAGACAGTAGCAACAACAACAACAACAACAACAACAACAATAGTAACAGCAATAGAAAACAAACAAGATATGCAGTAATTATTTAGCAGCCATTGTACGCCAGAACTGTGATGTGTTTGCCACTATTAGTTTCCACGTTCTAATGAACTTATCGCTATACTAGATATAAATAACAATAAGAATACAATAATAATAATAATAATAACATCAACAACAACAACAACAACAACAACAACAACAACGGTATTATGATTATTATTATTATAATAATGACAGGGAACACATTTGATGCATTGAACATGTATGCAACGTTATCAATTTGCATTCGCCCAACGGAAGGAATATACTGGTACAACTATTTGCCTGTCCACCTACCCATATGTAGAACGTCCCGGCACCAGAGCTGGCCTGCTTGACCGCTACCTCGTCATACTTGTCCAGTATTGCCTGGACCTCCTCGACCTCGTCCAGCTGGACGTTGATGATGTCGAACTTCCGGAGGCGGCTGACCAGACTGTTCCTTCCGACCTGCCTCATCAGATGCTGCACGAACACCCATTTCTGTACAGATAGTAATCGTCGTTCATAATAATAATAATAATAATAATAATTATAACAACAATCTCAACGGAGATTCCGTTATCGACCAAGATATTACAATTATATCACATACAATTACTATATAGTGATGTTAAGGTTGATATTGCCACATTAATAAACACATAAATTATTTGGTATTTCTGAATTTACACATCACGAGTATAATATAGATGTACACATGCGCATGACATGATTAATAGTTTTAAGACTTTGCCTCTGGAATTTAATCTGTATATGCAATAAACACACGCACGTACATTCAAATCAATCCGGTTCTCCCCTAGCAGAAGATACGTCGCTATCATGACATCATGGATGGCCTCCTTTGGGCGCTTGTAGTTGTGCATCTCAGAGATCGTCGTTTGCTTGATCTCAAGCACGTCGCTGAGAAAGGTCTTGAGACGAACCAGCTGTTCCTTGATGTCAGACGCCTCTGTGACCAGGTAGTCCAGACGGTGGTCAGACGGAAGTCGCTCAGCGCGGTCCACGACTCGTTCCAGGAAGTCCGAACGTCGTCGGGCTATGGCCAGTCGTAGATCTGTAACGGTCAAGTAGTAATATAATAATAATACTAATAATAATGGCTACTTATAATGTGCCAAATCTACGCCCACGCCATGCTCAAAGTGCCATATTAGTATATCCATTCAACGTATCAGTGTGCACTCAATGTACCTTCTCAACTCCATGGTGAGTATATAACAACATATGCCAGTTCAATGGCTACAAGGTTATCATTCACATGGCAATGTAATCCTAACTATATCTCGTGTATATATATATATATATATGTGTATATCTCGTAACAACGATGTCGATTCAACTAAATACCACCAACATAAATGAATGTGATACGTTACTAGTTTTACTAGTAGTATCTATAGTAGTATCTATATCTGAACTTCCATTCTCGATTAAGTGAAGTTTGACATATAATGTTTTAAATATATGCCATTGATTGATTCCCTGACTGACTGGGAATGATAGATATCATATTAAATGTTCAGTATAACTGACCTCTCTCCAGAATTAGCATCTCTCTCTTTTGCTTGGCCTCCCTCAGGTCCTGGTCGCTCTCCAGGTTCAGACGTTGTGCTGTCTGGATGGCATTGTCCAGTTCGTAGATGTTAGATTTCTCTGTGGCTGTCTTCAGATGGCGTCTGGCCTCTACCTCGTTGATTTGCTGTTCAGAAGAAATTGCAACACAATAATGCATTATAAACAATCTGTGAATGGATCATAACAACATGAATGTACTTGGTGTTCAGACACTGGAGATAGGTGGTGTATGATTTTAGTGTATCTGTGTATAAGTGTGTAATGGATTTGAATGGTGGCAGTGTGTATTGGTTTTGAAACAGAGGAGGACCGTAGGAAGATTATTAATACTAGGATATACATTACCTCTGGCTTCTTGGAGTTTTTCCTTGGGGTGTCAGGTCTCCTGTCCATAATGATCAGATAATTGACGGCATTACTGTATGAATTCAGGGAACCTTTCTTCCGCGTGTAGGCCTGGAGGGAAAACTCCTCAACGTCTGGGCTGGTGGGCACATTCACGTATATATTGAACCATCCTTCATTCCGTTTCACAGCAACGCACTTCTTCAGAGTATCTCGAGAGTGGGAATTGTGTTCCAGTATGGCTTGGATCTCTAACTCTACTTTGTAGGAGAATGTAAAGATTTTGCCTTGTCCAGATTGCAGTCGAACCACTCCAGCAAGTTCAGAAGGATCGTCCAAACCATGCATCTGTGTAGTCTTTGTAAACCCATATTGGAGCTTTTTAGAAAATGGGAACGGCTTTGGACACCGCGGTGTCATTTCACATTCTAGTCTGAATTCACACAGGGGATAGATGGCATACACACCTCCATATACCTTCAGCTTGTAGATACCACAAACAGGAAGCCGAGCCTGGATGGTAATTCGAGATTGTTTTCTGCTAACAAACGCATAACGTTCCAAATTGATATCTGCTGGAAGCCGATTGAACGATGCTCGGTTATCAAAGTACATTTCATGAGTGAAATACATTTCAGGATTCTCTAAGTCATCCAGTGTAATCTGCACAACCCCTGATTTGTCTGCTTGTAAAATACACGAATGTTTACTCAGCAGCAACAGTTTATGTTCAAAGAACCTCTTCTTAAGAACCGGAGCGTGTATGAATTCCTCAAAGGTCCACGGGGTTTTCAGCAGCTGCCACGCGGACATATCCGCAGCAGGACGACACATGTGTATGAACACTTCCGGTTCCACAAGGAAGAAGAACTCGTCATTCGAAGACACGTCAACCCCTTCAAGTTCGGTGTCGGCCTTTTCGTCCTCTTCAGTGAGAATACCCTTTTCCTTTCTGATAGCCCGCCATCGACCCTTGCTGAAGCCCTGGACTTTCCTGAAGGCCCACAGTGGGTGTATGAGGTTCCACTCTCCGTCCACGTACACCGCGTTCCAACAGTTCCGGAGGTGGTAGATGTCTCTGTCGCCCACCTCATAGTCCACGCTTTTTGATATTCCGTATACAATCACACACGGAATATCGGCTTTCCTAAAGGTTGACAAAAATGTTTTGCTAAACGCACGAAACCGTGTTCATTACAATGACATTCTGAATCTGTATTTTGAACATGGAAATAGTTTTCATTAATAAAACACATGCATTAGGGCTGCTCGATAACACTTTTGCCGGCTAGGATTTCTAGCCGCTTTGCGCGCGCATATCACGTATTCTCGCGACCGGCTAGGATTTCTAGACTGGGCTGCCCGAAAACCATTTGGTACTGTGTAGACTGAGCCAGGCCGACATGTTTTTTGTTTTGTTTGCACTTCTCCGCCACGTGACCATACTCTCGAACCAGACAAAACGGATAGCCGGTAAGGCAAAGGAAACGCAGGTAATGCTTACTTTTTTTCTCTCTCATTGTGCTATCATAAAACAAGACAATATGACAATATACCTTGACAACATTAACATAATGGTTAGCTAATGCCATTTTCCTTATTTAATTATGGCGACAGCATTTGAAAGTATATACTGTGATGTACTGCGATCGGTTTAGCATATAAGGAATACTACGGGACTGTATATTTAACATAAGGTTAGTAATAATGCACATGCATCATTTCTGTTACTATGCTCACCTCAGTAGAAGAGCAAAGAAAGCCGAATAACTTCCACGTTTTAGCTTCATTAGCCTCATGTAGCCTGCTGGAGTGTCCCAGTCGGTCGACTTCGAATCCCACTTTGGGATGTTCTGTGACCCAAGCCAACTAAAGATCGCTCGTAGTCTCTTCATATCAGTCTCCAGACCTTCCAGGAGATAGTCCAACAGAGACTCGTAGGAATGTGTAAGCGACGAATGACACTGCAAAATATTAGGTTGATCAATTAATGCTTGGAGTAATCTGTTGGTACTAGATTCTACTGCTGAAGAATATAACCATAGACATAATTTACCAGTTCGCTTTTAGGTGTGGGAATATAATAACCTACCTGTCTTGATCGTTCATCGATGTCCTTATAATCTGCCACATTGAACACCTCACTGGCCTTGGTTCTTGGTGCTTTTGGAGGCGGGTAATGCGACTCAGTCCAGGGAACATCCAACTATAGAACGAGTAGATTAACGTAATGCGTGATTCTGGCCAAGCTGTAGAAGGGTATTTAATTCAACAAATTAATGTATCTATCTAAACCTATCCTAGATATAGTAATTGAATACGTTTCTGACATTGAATTATGGTGTTTCTATTATGTTGATAGCCCCAATGATGGGAGATACATACACCACGATTTTCCATTACGCTTTTCGTATAGAAGGTAATGCTTTTAAATAAAACTATTTAGTACTTATCAGGTGGTGGGTGCTTAAATTACTACGTTACTCTCTTGGTTGTGATATGTATAAGTATTACCATCATAAATATTATCAGTATGTTAACATGACGATAATATCCAATTCTACCTACTTCCTCTATTTCTGGTTCCAGATCCGTGGTCTCTTCTTTAAGCTTGACCGATACTTTGTTGCCCATCCTGACAATATCTCCTTCACTCTCTTCTACAGTGTCCTGCCTGGGAAAAACATCCACTAGTGTATTATAATTATTCAGTTACATATCAAGACTCGTCTAACCATTAGCTAGATATCCTTCATAACCGGAACTACAGCTGATATCGATGTCCTTGATCATATAAATCCCCTGGAAAGCAATGAATCTTAACAATATAAATATTGTTTCTTGAAGAAATTATTTCAGTTTACACACCGGTTCGATTTCACAATAGGGACACCGAGTTGTCAGCCATAAGCCTGTGGACCGAGATCCATGTTGAACTTATGGAAGTTGGTCATTTCTATAACGTATGCATGCTTATGATAATCAATTGTCCCAGCATATGAAGTGTCTCTACTAGGCGAACCTCAATAACCGACATTTATTACATAAATGCAGTGAAATACCACGTTTTATCACTGTTGATATTTTTCACATGTGGAAAATAACTAACTGGGCAACGGCCTCTGAAGTCTTATGAGTCGCACAGAGGATAGGATATGGAACCAGTCCAGTGGCATCGTCAAGTCACAGGGAAAGCATGCAGAAAGCATGCTGATATTACTGTTGAAGGAAAGGGGAATGAAGTAGGCTGATCCATTCTTGGATTGAACTAATACGTGACTAAATACTGAAAGTTATGTATATTTCACTGCACTTATGTAATAAATAGAACATTCAAGCTTTTTCTCGAATACCTTGTTTATCTCATCTGGTGGAGTGCGAGAGTCGATATTTCCACTCCACTCGATGAGATAAACATGATATTCGAGAAAAAAGCTTGAATATCCTCTATGTATTAATGGATAAATGTCCTGTTATCTGCCCAAACTACAAGCAAATCACCGTTCTTTGCTAATTAATTATAAGGGCGTGTGCTGATATTATCATTAAGGTCTATTCGCACCTCCCAGGCTTTCAGGCTAGTCAATGTATTCAGTTTGTATAGATGTTGTTAGTATTGGCGTTGAATTCTGAGTTTACTTGTAGGTATTACAGCACAGTAATATCATGTACATGGAGATGGTATTGATAAACTTATTATTGGCTGAATATTTAAGAGGAACTGTATTTCGATAGGTTGATCGAGTTGGTAAGTGGGTATGAAACTTCCGCCAGTTTCGGATACGTCGATCTTTCAGCGGCTTTGTAGTGATGGAAATAGTGCTATGTAGGGCTTCTAAGGATAGAATATATAAAGCTAGACGTTATTAAACTACAGCTATACGTAATATCGATTGCATAGTATGTTTAAACAGCCAAGTTCCTGGAATAAGACAAGCCAAAGCTGACACCATTATACAGTATAAGTATTATCTGGTCGGCATTTTGAAAACAAAATGTCCTATATGATCTGGAGTCGAGCCGGAGTGTAGGTATATGAAACCAATGAGCTGACGATTGCCTTCTTCTGCGGATTTGATTTGTAGCTTAACTTTACTAGCAATATTTACTAGCAATATTCGCTGTCTTATGAATGTGTACTATTTTCATGGATGCTGACAGCATTATTAGATGTTGGTATATATTTTAACGATATCTAGCAACATCTATATGCATAGTCAATGCTGCCAAGACACTTTCAACACAACTCGGATTGTTGTCACCTAACAATATCGTGATATAGTTTGCCATGTAATAGAATATTATTTGCATGTGTTACAGCGAGAACCAAAGGAACCTTAAAGAAGCATAAAGAGGAGGTATTTGGACGATCACCAATACTTTAGTTCTTGTATGATATTGCATGTGCCACGTGATTGTATCGTGGCATGACCATGAGCAAGCGCCATGACACTTGAACTATGATTCGACATTGATAACACTTTGTCACGACACGTATACTTCTACAAAAGCAGAGGTAGCTCACGTGATAGTCTGTCGACAGACGTTAGGTTAAAAACCACTCTTAAAGTGTTCACGGGGACTGTCTATATTTCATACCAATTGTCCCGCTAATAGCCAAGCATTAAAGCCATACACCGGTACTATCAACACATCATGTTCTGTTCTATTTAGAGGTGAACAAAAGGCTAGTATGAGCTGAACCTAGCACCAGAAGTCGGCTTCAGTGTCATCTGTCGGGAACCTTGAAGATGTTCTAGGCCGATATCAACCCTACCTTAATCAATCATATAGCAAAGCATGGGCATTGACATTGCTTGTTTAACGTTGGACAATAAGCCCCAAGAGAAGAACAATCAAAACGTCTTATCAGAGAGATTTAGTGGTTGCTTTAATTAATATATTCAAATTTAATTTGATTTATTTTGAGTTGGAGTTTCTATGAACGATTCTATGACCTTCTACCTCACTGGACATACTAAAAGCTGCCACGCATGTATGGTATAGAGATGCCATAAATCTTTAAGGACGTGGCGGTTGGATGTTAAGGGTAATCGAGACCAGATAGTACGTGGACGGGGTACCAGGTTTAATACTAGTAGTAATAATAATAAGAATATGCAGATGTCTTTTGCCCAAATTCCACGTTCGAAAGCGTGTTCATATTATTACCCCCGTCAATGGATTAGTGTGTCCTTACTTTTTCCTTCTGAACTCCATGGGGAGTGCATAACCCGAGCTGCCGTTCAAGGCGCTAGAAGATTATCATTCACATTTCCATCGTATCTCATACTGCCGCGTTGAATTCGCTGCTAGCTTCCATACGTTAACAACAATAATAATAATAATGCATATTAACTACGCACCTATTCCATGTCGTACACATGTTCATGGTGCTATATTATTACCCCGGTCTGTGTGCACACAATTCCTTCTCAATTCCCTGGGGATTATACAACCCAAGCTGCCTTTCAAGGCGTTACAAGGTTAGCATTCACATGTCCATCTCATCCTTCCGGGTAACATGCAGCTACGATTGTTCTGTGGAACAAGGGCGGTTTGGAAACAAACCTGTGACTTCTTGAGCAAGATTCTACTGTTTGATTCGTATGCATTCAGCCAACTCAGCGGCAGTGTGTGTTTGTGTGTGTGTGTGTGTGCGCGTGTGTGCGTGTGTTTGTGTGTGTGTGCGTGTGTGTGTGCGTGTGTGTTGCATGGTTATTGACCATAAAGCATCCTGCATGAATAAATGAATATATATTATGCCATATCCATTGTGCTAACCTCAATGGAATACTTAAGAATAATAGTAATTTGTCCAGTATGGCATACATAACACAATGTAGATCATCACTGAGGATAGGTACATTATATACATTATTATTAAGGTTAAAGGCATACTATCACAGTTGATAGACCCATATAATCGGACAAACGAATTTCGATCTGAGACTAATTACGCTTGATTTATCCATCCA
>JAUTBV010126714.1:0-27899 GCA_032361325.1 Lepetodrilus fucensis | reverse complement strand
GTGTAACAATGTTTACTAGTCTGTATTAGTAGTGTAACAATGTTTACTAGTCTGTATTAGTAGTGTAACAATGTTTACTAGTCTGTATTAGTAGTGTAACAATGTTTACTAGTCTGTATTAGTAGTGTAACAATGTTTACTAGTCTGTATTAGTAGTGTAACAATGTTTACTAGTCTGTATTAGTAGTGTAACAATGTTTACTAGTCTGTATTAGTAGTGTAACAATGTTTACTAGTCTGTATTAGTAGTGTAACAATGTTTACTAGTCTGTATTAGTAGTGTAACAATGTTTACTAGTCTGTATTAGTAGTGTAACAATGTTTATCTGGGTAACCAATTGTTAGGAAATACGAAATAATGTCGCACATTGGTTGTAAAAAAATGTGTAGGCGATTTTAATCCTTGCATCTATTTATTTACATGCAGGATGTGTAATTAAAAAAGGTAAGACCTGTTTGTTTGTCTGTCTGTCTATCTGCCTAATCTATTATCTATGTTTGAGTGTCTGTCTGTCTATCTGCCTAATCTATTATCTATGTTTGAGTGTCTGTCTGTCTATCTGCCTAATCTATTATTTATGTTTGAGTGTCTGTCTGTCTATCTGCCTAATATATGATCTATGTTTGAGTGTATGTCTGTCTATCTGCCTAATCTATTATCTATGTTTGAGTGTCTGTCTGTTTATCTGCCTAATCTATTATCTATGTTTGAGTGTCTGTCTGTCTATCTGCCTAATATATTATCTATGTTTGAGTGTCTGTGTATCTAGCCGTGCACGACTACAGAAAGTCCAGCCGGGTCTTGGGTAATCGGACCGGGCTAGCTATCATTATATATCATCATCTAAATATATTTCGACCATTCGCATGCATGTGCTGTCTTAATTATAGCGAATTAGACTATACCCCCAGATATAAGACATTGTTATGTGTAACTAATCTCTAGCTAAAGTTACTATACATTTAGTTATAAGAATTCACATTAATTTGCTCTTCAGCTACATAACTTATTACTGAAACATTTGTCCAAGTTATTTGTTATTTATGAATGAGTAATTTTACGTAAAACATTGTCCATCTTGATCAAATGTATAATTGAATGTATATTTATATATATATATATTGTACCACCGTTGGTGGTTTTATGAGAATAAACTGTCTGTCTGTCTAGTTTAATTAAAGAACTGGGCATTTCTGTTGGTTTCTCTAAATACTTTGGGTATAGACCGGTTTGTCGTAATAAAGTTATATGTCCTAATGCTTTCAATTCAGCTTAATACTTGTAGAATCCCTTACTTTCTGAAGTAACTAGTATCATCATAGTTCGCTTGGAGTCGATTTTAAGATGAAGTGTTATGTTCTATGTTATTGTAAGATAGTATTTTGGCTTGTTGGTTGAACATTTAGCATTAGTATATTACACTATGTTGTAATGACTGCCATACATTGCACACACAAAAATAAATACATGCTGAAGCACATCGTCAGATTCTTTGCAATGAGAGTTGCTTGTATAACATTGGCATAGTTTTATCTATACTGCACTAATGTAAACATCTTCACAATGCTATTGTACTTGTGATAATAAGTGGTATGCGCATGTTGATTAGGTAATGCATTTCTTTAGGATGTAGATTTAACGGCAGGTGTTTGCATGATGGAGAACAAGTTATGACTCGCAACCTCTACTACTGTGTGATTCGAAAGTGCACTCGAGGGAAGCTTTGGAAAGTTAGCCAGGGTAAGTTGCAAGAAACAGGAATTCTTGTCTTACAAGTGAATACACCACTATATATTAATATATATGGCATGAAATGCATTGACACACCTATGTGGTAGATTATCTTGGAAAATACTTAGTTTAGTTTAAACATATTTTATTCGAGATGAAATGGATACAAGTTATTACAACTTAGGTGAAAACTGCTCCAAACATACTTTATGGGATGGCAAACAAAACAACTCAATTTCTTATTTCGACCTACAATCTATACCAAATAGGGGTTCATGCCAAACTATGTAGCTGGATGTAATTTGAAATCAATCAATCAATCACTGAAATACGAGGTGGCAATATGTATAGCAATGTATAGCAGTAAGTATGTACAATTGTACATGCGGTATTTGAACAAATCGAATTGAACTTATGAAAATATATATACATGCACATGTATACATGAGGATTTCTCAATGCTGTAATGTGTATTATTCTGTTCCAGGTTGTTGGTCGAAGAACAACGAGTGCAAGGTCGTAACAAACAACAAGGCATTTATATACAGACTGCTGATGAATGGAGAGGGTTGCACGGGTATCTGCTCACAAAGAGGGAGATGGACACGCATAAAAGGTGTCCAGTGTGATCGTAAGAGTAATTCTACTTAGATCTGAGCTTATCGAGGCAGACGGAAGTACATCAGCTGGGTCTGAAACAATAAGAAATCAACATATATGTATTTCTTTTGTCGTTGCATAAACATATATTTATAATGGTCACTTTGTTATTTTATTTATTTTAATTTTCTCACAAATAAACACACGCACGCACGTACGCTGAGAGAGAGAGAGAAAGAGAGAAAGAGAGAGAGAGAGAGCACAGAGAGTGAGAGAGAGTGTGTTAATTGCATGTGTCAGTAATCAGTATACTATCACAGCTAGTTGATCTACGTAATGGCGATATTAACATTTAACGTAAACTACAATGGTCCTAATTTGATTATTAGTATGTTAAAATTTAATATTAAATTAATATGCACATAGTAATAAAGAAGAACCATGCTCTTGACTATTATTCTCTCCCCTCAATCCCTTTCCCTTTTACCTCAACGTCAATGAAACATCCGTAGATTTCCGCAAATCCTACACAACGAAACATTGCACATACATATTCCAAATACATGTACGTGTACAGCACAGAAGGTATAGGTGTAGGTTAGCTCTTGTCAATTGCGTTTCGTATCAATTTTATGATTTTTAATGATTTAGATTTTTTTGGAAAATTGGAAGTCCAATTTTCAAAAATTGTAGGTTAGTCCATGCATCAACAACATCTATGAATATATTAATAGTGAATGACTCCATTGAGTACTGAAGTGGAAAATGTGACTGAAAAGCTACGTACTATGTTTTTTATAAGTGCATGTAAGTTACAGGTACTTACGAAATTTAGCTTAACCCTACTGAAGGCAGCCGGACATGCCCTAATGATCAGTGCTGTTGCCTAACCCAGCAATCTCAGGAAACAATCCACATAGACTACCGGGAGTTCCCGTACTTAGACCCACCCGAAATCTGGCCCATGGGCCTAAAAACGGAAGCTCTATCCGTTTTTAGGCCCATAGGCTTAAATTAGGATTTAATATTAGAGTTGAATCCCATGTGCCAAATAAGGTTCTTGATCTGAAAATGAGTATGGGTATTTCAGATGATACACTAAAATGTAGCGTTCATTGGATGGAAGATTACGCACCAAGGACAGCAAGACACAGATATGTTGTTTCAATTAAAATAAGTGCCAACTATAACATTGTGTCTGTTTTTCGCATCAGAAACACAAAACATATATACAATGAGTACTTCCGAATTTAAGCCCTGGGCCTAATTTCGAATTAAAATATTCCGTCCTAAAAGTGGCATTTTCCGTAATTAAGCGCGGGGCCTAACTACCGCTAATATAACCACAGTATAGGAGACAGACAGACAGACAGATAATTTATTAACGTCTCACCTCACATAAAATACGGTATGTAGGAAGACATTCACTGTTTGTAATTTGAATCATTCTACTACTGCAAATATACTTTATAACCTCATGTATACATGTGCATGTATATTTTCATAACCACATTAAAACAATAACTATCTAACATTATTCCTAACCTACCCTAACCTAAATAAAACTATAGGAAAGAAGAAATGGAGACGGGTCAAGCTTATCTTAAAGATATTTAATACATTCACCAACATATTGATGCAATCGTGAATACATGTACCAGGATACTTACCTTATGATATTTTTACACGTATAGATTCAATCTTACCTCACCCACCATATCACAGAACAGATCATATGTAACTAAATCTGCCAAAACTGTCATCGAGAACGAATACTGAAGCATATCTTGGTAAAATATCAATATATGATATACAGCTGTAGTTGGCATTGACTGCCGTTGTGACAGGTATCAATATACATTCTAAACAAAAAGTGTTTGCATTTAAACAGATATAAACGTCATGTGAAGGCGTCTATGTATAAGAGGAATGTTGTAAAGAACTGACAATAACTGCAGTCGTAAGAAGGTAACTGTTACTGTCATGACATTCGCTTTTGCACCAATATTGATAAACGATTCAAATATATTAATAAATATGTCATTACATATACATATACATCCTCGAAAACCCAAGCCATTATGACTACGGTTAGTGTAGTCATAATGGCTTGTGTTTTCGAGGATGATACATATACTGTCATTACATATTACTAAATATTCGGTTTTGTGCCTGCAAATAACTTTGGTAATTTCCTTGGGTACCCTAGTACGTCATTGTTCTCGGAGATGAGTGTTTGGACAGGATTGGGACATGTCAGGACATTGTTGGTGTCATGTATGGTGACACTACTGACACTAGTGGAGCTGGCAGCGTGCGTAACTCTGGACAGTAAGTATATAATAATAGATATGTATATTATAGTATATAGCACCACTGGTATGCTGTTATATTACTATTAGACTTGTTACTATATAGTCTTGTTTTCCCTTACATCTCTTGGAATAGATATACTAAAATACAATTCACCGGAATATATTCACCGTGGAGGATAGATTTGTAAACGCTATTGTCTAAAGTGTCGACTATCAAGAGCGTTTACTATAGTATGACAGTGTTTATCTGGGTAAGAGACATTGCTAGACAAAGCAAAATAATGCCGTACATTGCTTTTTTTTCTTCTCAAAATTGTGCTTGGTTGCGTGACCACAAAGGAAAAACAACAGATGCATGTATGTTTGTTTTTGTATGTGCGTCTGTACGTGGTTTTAATCCTTGCATCCATTTATTGACATGCAGACTGTGAACATAAAGACGGTAATAATCTATCTATCTATCTACCTATCTATCTATCTATCTATCTATCTATCTATCTATCTATATATCTATATATCTATCTATCTATCTGTCTGTCTGTCTGTCTGTTTATTTACCTATATGTCAGTATGGCTGTTTGTTTCCCTATTAACCTGTTGTTGTTTTCTCTCTCTCTCTCTCTCTCTCTCTCTCTCTCTCTCTCTCTCTCTCTCTCTTTCTTTCTTTCTCTCTCACTCTCTCTCTCTCTCTCTCTCTCTTTCTCTCACTCATTCTTCTCTCACTCAACCAATTATCGATTCATTCATCCATCCGTCTATCTAAAATATAAAAAAAAGCTACCTTCACGAATTGCATAATGTAACATATATTGATTTTTCATATATTGATATTTATTGATTATATAACACATTTTTAATAGGGAGCGCTTTGAAAGGATTTAAAATGGAGACCTTCTTAGGTGAACATTTGGACATGTATAGTGACATCTCATACTGACTACACTTTCACAATGTTAACTTATTGCAATAATCATATAATTATACTAGAAAACAAAGAATATGTAAATTACAGTATATATCAGTACTGGTGAAACAGAAGCTAATGACATGTTGCAGTCTGCACGATGAATGGAAGATGTTTACTCCCAGGAAGTTCATACAAAGATGGATGTAATACCTTTAACATTACTAGAAGGGCGGATGGGTGTCACTCAGAACTCGTTGAAATAGGTTGGTGATTTCAATGTTATTCTAATCGATTTTTTTGAAAAATCAATGCAAATGTTCAAATTATTATTGTTATTATTTATTATTACTAGTTTTATTATATTATTATTATTATTTATTATTATTATTATTATTATTATTATTATTATTATTTATTATTTATTATTATTTATTATTATTATTATTATTATTATTATTATTATTATTATTATTACTATAAAAGCATACGTTGTGATGCTATGGATATTTTTCGTGCCTTTGATCCATTAATCACGATCAAACTACGTAATCATGAACAAATACAAAGCCTTTGGATGAGATCCTTTATATTGGTGAACATGTATTATTAGACATAATACGCAAAAGCATAACATCATAGCGGTCTCACGAACTGTTGATAACTAATTTTCTAACCATTATATGATGAGATGTTCGTCTACGCCATTTTCCTACGTGCATTCACAAAATGAGAACAATATTCGTAGATAGAAAGATATAGTTTAGGAATATTTAGGTCCTAAAAAAACGAAAATGACTTTTGACGTATGCGTTTGTTTCCAGGTTGTGAGGATCCCACAACCGGCTTTTGCGTAAAAGAAGGCAGTATTGTTAAGGGAACCTGTGAAGCGTATACGTGTATGCCCAATGGAAGAAACAACCCGTATGTGTTTAAATCAGCAGGTATGTTGCGTGCCACTTCTTTCAGTTGTTCTAATCATAACTTTTCTCACACGTAAAAACATCGATACCGATATCGAGCCGTCTTCTAATTATTGCATGTGAAACCGGGAGACATGTTCAGATAGCTATTAAGTTGGCTGTTCGTGGAAGTTTTTCCAATTGTTTACAAAAAAACCAACATGTAACAGATTCTATGATGATGTTTTATTTATATCTCAGCGTGTTCGTTCAAGAATCTGTGCTACAATGTTGGCGAGTCTCTTCCATTCACTGGCTGTGGATCAGTGGAGTGTGTGTACAAGGCGCCTGGCGCTACCTCAGGCAAGGTGATGATAAAAATATTTAAAGGTCAGTGGTATGTTGGATATAAAATACTATAGGATTAATAATTACACGTTAACCACCCCCCCCCCCCCCCGGGTGCTAGTTTAATCGTAACAAATCTCTAGTGTAAAATAATATAATTATAATTAACATTAATATGCTCTTCAGCTCTTTAAACTGAGCATATTTCTGTTGATTGATCTGGCAATTCAGCGTATAAAATACATTTGGGGACCAACCGGTTCGTCGTAATAAAGTTATATTTCATAATACATTTCATTCAGCCTAATAATCGTAGAATTCCTTACTGAAAAGACTACTGTCATTGTTCTCATGGAGTTGATTCTAAAGTGTTATGTTCTATGCTATTGTAAAATAGCATTTCGGCTTGTTGGTTGGCAAATTAGCATTGGTACATTAAGTTATACATATGTATAAGACCCACGACCAAAACTGTAGTGATATTGACTGATACACCGATGAAAGTTCGGATGTAACTGTCTTATAACCCTCTTCCGGTTGAGTACTACATGCCATACAATTTAAATGTAAACTCTATGTCATAATTAAATGTATAACAGAGTGTAAGTTGTAATAGATCACCGACCCGCCAGATCAACCAAGGGGACCCTCATCAACTGTTTATGCTTTTGGATGAACAATTATGTGGATTTGTTGTAGCATCTTGAATCACTCATAACTATAGATAAACGAACGGTCTTCAGTCAGCTATTTGGTCCCGTGGTAGCAACTGTGGAATAAAGATTATGTTTTGATCACCAGACTAGTTCGATCCCAGGTTCGAGCACATGTGTACAACTCGATGAAGGGAAAGTGTACGTGTATTCGAAATTAATTATATGTACATGTATCCGAAATGAACGAATTAATGCTTTGAACAAGTGTAAGTTCGTTTCTGATATTACCTACACTTTCTCTGAGAAAGTGTGTGTATCCAGATATACAAAAGCGGTCCATACACGATCAATAATAATGCTAATAATATTGTCAATACTATTATTGACAGTTAGTGGGTGATATTGAAGCGAACATTTGACAACAAATATTTCATCAATAATAATGTATCAATATTTCATCAATAAAAATGTATCAATATTAATGTATCACTATTGTCATTCATATTGATCGTCTATGGGCCGCTTTAGAACAAAATTAACCATGGCAACGAGACCGGAAGATAATAAATGCTGAAGCACATCACCAGATTCTTCACTATGTAAGAGTTGCCTGTCCAAAGTTGACATGCATAACTTTAGCTATTCTGCAGAAATATAAAAATGCTAACAATGCTATTGTATTTGTGACAATACTTACTGTAGTATACGCCTATTGATTAGCTAATGTGTATTTTATATTTAGGATGTAAGCATAAAGGCAAGTGTCTGCTTGATGGAGACCAAATCATGGAGCATAACAGCCGCTACTGTGTGACACGACAGTGCACTCAAGGAAAACTTCGGTTAGTTAGTCAGGGTAAGTTGGTAGTTGCATTAACTTTCTTGTCTTGTAATAAAGACCACTAGCTGGATGCAATTTGTTATCAATCAATGACATCGCAGGCATCAATGTGTAGCATTGGCTTACAGACGAATTTGTAGCAATAGTATATATGTACTTGCGGTATTTGAACAAACAAAATTGAAATGATGAAACTATTAGCTTCCAAGCAGGAGAAAAAAAGGATGCAACGTATCCAATGTATGCATTTGTATTGTTTTGTTCCAGGTTGTTGGTCGAAGTACAGCGAGTGTAAATTCGTAACAAAAAACACGATCGTTCTGTACACACTGTTCATATACAGCCGGACTTGCACAGCTGTCTGTTCCATAAAAGGGAAACGGACACACATTGAAAATATCCAATGTCATATTAGCTGGTAATCCGGGAGCCAGATTGAGCTAGGAGCTCTAAATCCAATTTGACCCTACATGGCATGATCCGTTAAGTTGCTTGGCATTTTATGATGCAAATATGGCTGCTGTTTACGCACTTTGTAAACAAAGCTGAAAATGTTGGCGACCATATTTAATTTGACCTCAAATGACCACTTTAGCAGGGTCAAATCTTGTTGCTGCCTCCGGATTCGTAAATAGCATCCATATTTGCATAATAAAATGCCAAGAAACCTAACGGACCGTGCAGTGTAGGGTCATTTTCATGTTTGTCCCTTGGATTGAAGCAATACGAATTCAGTATGGCATGTATTGCTTTTGTGTTTTGTCGTTATATAAAACTATACTTAACTGTCTCGTCATTCTTTTCTTTTCTTTCTTTCTTTCGAGGCACGGAGATACACACATAATAAATTTTATCTAGAGTTCACTACACATATTCCATGTGTCAGTAACCAATATACAATCACAGCTAGTTGATTTACGTAATGGTAAAATGAATGCTTAAAACGTAAACTACAATCATAGTTTTCATTTGATTTTTCAATATACCCGGTAGGTATTTTACTTAAACAATAGTTACAACTTTCCCAATTAGTTATCAATATGTTGATATTTTATTAAATTATTATGTAGGCCTACATGAATATAGTAATAAAATGATCTTGTTTAGTATTCTCTCCCATCGATCCCTCTCCCTCTTCCAGCAACGTCATTGAAACCTTCGTAGATTATCGCACATCGTACCCATTGAAGCATGTACACATGTAGTTAGAAGCTATACAATCATATATCAATCAAACAATCAACATATACATTTATAAAGCGCCGGTATATTTGAAAACTGTTTCATACCAACTCGATATTACAGATTTTGTTATTATTATTTAAAACAGGAATGCTATTATATTACCAATATTCTGCTATTCAGTTAATTAACGCGAAAAAAGTACCGGGTATGTCGGAACCTTGTGATAGTCGTTGAGGAAACGTTATTAAATAGTATCTGTACAACTCATGGTATCTGGTATGTGGTACTATGTTGGAAGGGGAGTAGCATTGTATTAACAGCTAATTAAATTAAATTAAATACAAATAAAAATAAACTTATTCTAAATATTTAAATTACTGAGAAATTACATTACCCTACTTTACAGTTAGGTGAGGTTTAGCAGTAACTTAATTTTAACAGGAGAATATTTGGTTATATTTGTTAATGACTGTAGAGAATCCTACTTTCTCGGGTCTACTGGCTAGCTGTTCCAGAGGTTAGTTGACATGCAGCCAGCCGATCTATGTTGTAGTTCTATTCTCCATGTTGGCACTACCAGTCTCACCTCTGACCTCAGACTATAGTTTGGCATGAAATGCATTGACACCTCTATTCCGTAGATTACCTCGGTAAATACTTCATGGAATGAAAAACACAAACAAACTTCATTTTCGTATTTCATTTGAACTAACCAAAATAAATAAAATATTGCAGATACAAAATCTGTATATATAACGATCACCAAATATTTTTACTAAGTATTATTTTATGCAGAGGGACGATGTTCGAAAGAAGGAACGGGTAAAAAGGCTTGATTTGCACGTGCTGATGCTCTTCTTGACATACCCGCACGTGCAAATTCAGCCTATTTGCCTGTTCTTTCTTTCGAACGTCGCCCCTCTGCGTAAAATAATACTTAGTCAAACTATTTGGTGATCATTATATAAACAGATTTTTTATTACTGGTGCAAGGAGCGGGATGTAGCGCAGTGGTAGAACGTTGGACTTCAGAGCCAAAGGTTCCAGGTTCTAATCCCGTCCCGGAGGCCCGGCATCAATGTTCGCGAAAGTTACCTTTCTGACACGATATTGATAGGATGCACTGACTGTAGAGTGGCAATGCAGTTATCATCCTTGGTCTTGTCAGTACCAGCCGGCATAAACCGGACACTCGCCTATAACGTACTGAATCTGAAGTCCCGGTCCTGTCTAACGCTAATTACGGCAATGTGACACCAATAAAATGTGAATGGTCATGTCTCCATACATGCTTTGTCCCCAGTCTTATCGTTAATGCGCAGAAATTAAATGCAACAATACGGCGGTCGCATTTATCGCATTAATATTCTGCTCACATACATTTCATGATTTACAGTATCTTTTTTTTTGTTAATGAAACATAATGCTTGATCGTAATATATTCAAGGCAAAAACATGCTTCGATGTATTATAAATTGTTTTAGTAAATAACTATACCAAATTTGTTCTTCTTCTTTTCGCCGAAATCCTCATATACCGCCCGGCAGAGTATCTGGTACACTATAAGACTACGTTGAGCAGTGCTGAAGAAAGTATCCTTGTTCTCAATGATGAATCTGTAATGTGAGAATTTTAATCATTTTAACACTTTATTCACAGCTGCATATCTCAATTGTCACAAAATCTGTGACATGTTTTCTAGCCATGATATGTATAAGTAAAATAATCTTGAAAACAGCTCTGAACAAAAAAAATATTTAAATTAAAAAAAATAAAAATAAAAATTAAATTAAATTAAATTAAATTAAATTAAAAAATAAAAAAATAAAAAAATAAAATTTAAAAATTAAAATTAACGGTATCCTAAAGTTATGTCCCAGTTTATCACCTCCTAAGTTAGATGCCGATTTAAGAAGGTATATGATTTGTGACATAGTTGTGAAGCACTTTAGGAGGTGATAACTCGGGTTAGGAGTTCCTAACTAGTTGGGCCTGGAAGATAAATCTTCCAGAAAATTGTTAATCTCACGATCATCTGAATAGTACTCATTCACATAAACAAACTCATATATTGATTGCATACTTCACTCGTATATGGAACTAAATGTGAGATACATTTCTAAAACGAATCCTAGAGCTATATGTTGTTGACATAAACATGCACCATATAATATTTAGCTACCCAGGTTTCAGGAATGTGTGTGAATGGTGCAATACATGACTTAAGCCATGCGAACATTATAGGTAAATATCTAAGTTCTAACTGCCAAAGTAATTAAAATTGCGGGTTTTTTCAAGCATTTTTTTTAAAATATAAAAATTCTCATATGAATGTGCCTTTTTTTTAAAAATTATTTTTATTTTTAGGCATGTGGTTGGACAGTAAGAAGTAGGAAGAAAACATGCTATATATGGTAAAATCTCGTCAGATTCAATATTCGTTTGTATTCTATGAATTCTATTTGGTGATGACGCTAGAAACACTGGTATGCATGTTATAATACTAAGTCACTCCATACAGGACAACATTTAATTATACTGATGTCAAATAATTCTTACAATCCACTGTTTGATGGGGGTCAAGATTTCATGAAAAGAAGATGACATAAAATTCTACATGTGCACCTATGAAATACATAGTTTGAATATCATGATAACTATTTATGAAATGCAAATTGGTAACATGTCATTATATAATATATAAATATTATGATTTTTTGTGTGCAATTTTAAAAACAATTAGCTATGATTATGTATTCCAATATTCGAAATGCTATTTTCCTAATTGGTGAGTAATTTATTGTTTTATGTTGCAGTGGGAACCTTTCACCCATACATGACATTTACCTAATGACCATCTGGTAAAACATGTACCATTTTCCTAAACCCATAAATGTGCTACTTTCCTAATAACTGCTTACAAAAATGTACTATTTTCCTATTATCTCATAAATGTGCCAGTTTCCTAATAACCAGATATATAAATGTACTATTTTCCTAATAACACATACATGCTATTCCGAATGACTGGCTGATATGACACATAAATGTACTATTTTCCTAATAACACATTTATGCTATTTTCCGAATTGTAATATTTTCCTAGCAACTCACTGGTCAACTCTGTCCCTGGAGAAGATTGCTGTAAAATAGTCAGGGACTTCCGGCAGTCGGTCAGAGTCGATGTTGAACGGATTTGGGCATTTTGACCAACATGATCCCAGTGTTTCCAGTAGATCGTTTTCCTGAAATTCACAAATTAAAATGTCATTCTAAGCAATTTTTACGAGAACACATAAGACTGAGATAAATGCCCCAAATAGTCATGTCATACTGTAAAAAATAATCACTACAAGAAAAACTACATTATCATGCTATGTAATATAATATTCATATTAGTAGAAATAATGTTATACATTGCTGTTATCCCATATCATATTAATATTATTATGTTTTGTAATACTATTGTTAATAGTAGAAATAATGTTATTTGGTGTTGTTATCCCATATATATACACATGATATATCAAGGAGCGTTAAAGACAAGCTTTAACTCTCTCCATGCTGGAGGCAACCGAACATGCCCTAAAGAGCAGTGCCTGTGCATATTCCAGCAGGGAAAGGGTTAAAACTCAATTACCAATCCTCATTCCATTTTTCAAATAAAAATATGTTTAACCCTCTCCATGCTGAAGGCAACCGGAAATGCCCTAAAGAGCAGTGACTGTGCTAATCCAGCACGGAGAAGCTAAAGATATGCATACATCAGTCTTTATGTTCAATACCAACTCCCAACATATATCTCTACATATCAATTCTGCTGGAACAGATACGCAAATGTTAACATATCGTAAAAACGACGGCAATCTACGTATACTGAAGACCGCTTTCAACCACTGTTGGTTACAATACTACCAGTAACATGCAATAGACATTCCCATATCCTCTTCCAAATTTGATGCACTATTACGGGAAATCCAGAGCTTGAAGACCGACATGACAGGAGAGATACGCGAACTCAAGAGTGACGTCACCGAGACCAGAAATGAGTGTGCCCAAGTCCTAGCGGAGATAAGATTAATGAGAGAAGACCAGGAGACTATGAAGCTGGATATACCGGTACTAACACCAAGACAAGATAGACACACTGGAGGTGGTGGTTGAACAGCAACAAGATATTATCCAATCCATGGATAAGGAATCTGCCGATGTGGAAGCCTGGAGAAGCAGACATGATAACCTTGTCATATATGGACTGGATGAAGATAGAAACCAAACATTTTCTGATTGCAGAGCCAAGGTAATTGACACTTTGAATGCTATACCTATATTGAATCTACAGTCTCGTGATATCACGAGGGCGCATAGACTTGGTCATCGCCAGGAAGGGAGAACTAAACCTGTTATTATCAAGTTGATGCATTCAGAGGATAAGACAACTATATTTGCAAATCGTCAACTATTGAAGGAAAGGAAAGTATTTATCCATAATGACCTAACTAGGAGGCAAAGAGTTGCACTTAATGAAGTGAAAGCAGCTGGGAAAAAGGGTTACTACAAGAAAGGAAAGTTAGTGGTTGAAGAAAAGAGACCTGTACTGAAAGCCTGCAGTGATTTTCGCAGTACGTTATCGAGGAATGGACAACCAAACTCACTCGTTATCGAGGAATGGACAACCAAACTCACTCGGACGTGGATCTACCCAGCGAGTGGCATAGCAGTCTGGCCGACGCCCGTATGCAAGTTGTAATCTTGTTGTGTGGAATATAGAAGGCCTAAGATCAAAGTTGTGTGACGAAGACTTTCTGACGTATCTTAGGTGTTTTGATATAATCGCAGTGCTAGAGACCTGGTCAGAGACTGAAATAGTGAACAGTTCTCTCAGTGAGTATACACAACATTGGTCAGAGACTGAAATAGTGAACAGTTCTCTCAGTGAGTATACACAACATTGGTCAGAGACTGACAGTCGGGGTCAGATCCATATATTATGCTGTGTGGCGACTTTAATTCGCGAACTGGAGATTTATCAAATAGTATAGAACTCAATAGACACACTAATAAATTTTATATTTTTGACGATCCGACGTACAACAGAAGAATAAAGATGAAGTAATAAACAGATTTGGCCGATCACTCATTGAACTATGCCAAACATGTAACATTGTAATATTGAATGGACGTATTGGTGAAGGCGGTGACTATACCTATTTATGTGACAATGGGGCAAGTGCTATTGACTACTGTATTTCCTCTCTTGAAGTATTTGAACTAGTGACACATTTTGATGTTGTAACCAGATCGGAATCAAAACATCTGCCTCTGTCTATATCCATTCAGGTGCTTGTCTTTGATGATGAACTCTATTCTGAGACTGAGAAGTTTGTGTGGGACAATTCCAAAGGGGACTTATATGTTGAGATGTTGGCGTGTGATGATTGCCAGAATTCAATACATAATGCAACCGTGATGATCGATGCTGACATAAATACATCCCTGTCTATCTTTAATGATATGTTACACTCTGCTGGTAAATGTCTAGTTAAGAAAGTCAAGAGCTTCCCAATCTCAAAGAATGAATGGTATGATAATGAATGTTATCAATTGAAAAGAGAGAGAGAGAGAGAGAGAGAGAGAGAGTAGAAAAAAGATAAGACATCACAGGCAATGTAAATCTGGAATTAGTTATTTAAAATATAAATGTGTTATAGGAAACTACAAGTCAACTGTTAGAAGTAAAAAAGAGGTGTTTAAGAAACACAAGGTTGATGAATTGTATATGTCGACTATTAATGGGAATTGTAAACAGTTTTGGTCTTGCCTGAAGCGCATGCACAGAAGATATACAGGCACCAATCGCACGTGCAGAATGGTTTACACATTTCAGCATGGTATACATTGTTGTTGTGAGTGATAATAGTGTTTTGATTTGTCATAAACATATATGTGGTAACCTGAAACCATCCTGAAAGTCCACATTTTCAATGATAAATAGATGAACAGGTTTAAATTTCTGTGCTTATAATGGAAATTACTACTTTCTTTACAACTAATGTTGGAAAGCATTCTATTCCACAGTGTGCTGGGTGAGCATCTGAGTAGCAGCTACCAATATTACAGACAAGTGAGCATTCCATTTAGTAAGTGGTGAACAGCTACGTGATTCTCCTAGAAGTGGCCGCACTAAAGACGCACATAGATCATTAGGGGATCGTACTGTGACAATGCATCGACGACAACCATGCATAGGAGATGTAAATTTGGCAAAATTTTGATGTGCTGCTAACATTTATGAGCAGTGGACCTAGATAGTATAGAATACAATGGTTGTCCAGTTTGTTTGTGGAAAAATATACTTGAAAAATATAATCAAAATATGAAACTTTGCGAATGAAATAGAAATGGATCTGTCAGTATTATAAACTATAAATTATAAAGAATAAATAAATAATTTGAACGGTAATTGATATTATAATATGGAAGAAGGAGAGAGAAAGAGGCATGCTTTTCGCACAAAAATTTACAGATTGCACACATTATATTGTGGGCCATATCACAACTCTGGGATTCAGGTTTGGCCACGAAAACAAATAGTCCAGTGCATTTTAAGTATGTTTATTGATTAGAAAGTGACACTAGCATTTCTGTATATTAGTAAAACATTTCCCTTGTTTTCGGCCATGGTTTAAATAAGTTATTACCCTCGGAACTTGTGTAATAACCAACTTATTGGTGAAGTTAATGCCCTCAGCTCAAGCCTCGGGCATTAACTCACCAATAAGTTGGTTATTACACGGTTCCTCATGTAATAACTTATACATAAACTGCAACAGTTTCAAAACAGGTAACTAGGATCAGTGCACTTCTAAAATGTATATTTGTATTTTTTCCCCATCCATCTCCAATATTTATCCTAAAAACCTTTGTTTCCAAGTTCTGCATTGATCAAGTAGTTACCTGTTCCATGTACAATCAATACACAAGCATGGAACAACACAAGTAATGAATGAAACAAGTAATTTCTAAATTAAAGCTAACATTCACCTGTCAGTGTCCTATCAAAATTAATTTTGGGGAAAGCTGTAAGCGATGGCTTATAAATGGAAGTACATGTACACTACTTTAAGTTAACCCTCTTCATGCTGGAGGCAACCAGAGATGCTCTAAAGAGCAATGTCTGTGCCTAATCCAGCAGGGAGAGGGTTAATAAATACATCCATTATATGGAAGTACTACTTCTTTAATAAATATGTCCATATATATAGTTATAACGACCTCCGCTTTATTTGGTAGTTCTTGTCAAAGGTCAATTTATAACCTCACCAAAAGAAATCTGTTTTAATGTCATTCTTTATGTATTAATACCATTGACATACCACATTTGATTTTAATAAAGTCACTTTGAGTTGCATTAAACTAGAAGTACGGTATGTTTCAGTTGACCAACATCAAAACCTCTCCCTGCTGGATTAGGCACAGGTACAGCCATTTAGGGCATCTCCGGTTGCCTCCAGCATGGAGAGGGTTAATCAAAGGAAGTTTCCTCATGTTTTATTGTTGTCACTGCAGAAACTTTTCACCCATTGTTGTAGTATATCCAAACTTTCATATTTATTTCTCAGAAAACACTTGCAGATGCCTTAATAATGGGTGGGCACCAAAGAATAATTCAAAGTTTCACCATAACCTTCCAAGATAATGTGCTTTCATGACAAGCGTAAGTGTGTGTTGATTGAGTTTAATCTTTTATTTCACCCATTTGCGACAATCATGACAAGCAAGCAAGAACACTGTGATGGGTTATGAATTCTTGCAAAGCTTTTTAATTCCAAAGGAAGAGACATTTTGTTACATTTTCTTTAAACCACTTGTGTAGCAAGGTTTTAGTCTTCATGGTCAAAAGTAATTCATTTCCAACCCAATGTCTAATATAGATAAGTTGGACAATGATGCCAAGTAACAAACACAAGATCACCATTGGTAACTTTTCCAGGTTTTCACTATCTCTGTGCGGCAAGATATGAATACCACTATAGTGCTCCCATTAATTCAAATAGGAAAAATAATAACGATTAAAATTATTTTAAAAATTCAAACATTGAAAATAATGATTGCTCATATTTTTAGTACAACCAAATTACACTTAAAGCATTTTTTTAAAAATTAATAATGTGTATATAATTTTGGAAAATCATGAAAAATGAATCTCCAAATATTTATAAAATTGCAATTGCACAAAATGGGAATGTTCATTTTTATTTTTTAGAATTAAAAGTAAAAATGGTGATTAATTATGTTCATCTTTTGATTTTGGTGAATAACTGTTTTTCCTTCTACCTTTTCGAATTAACGTGAGAATTATGGTACAGGCCCCAGTATATCATTCCCTTCACTAACTCTGCCATCAGTCAATCATGCATGCAGGTTTGTGTGGATAGGACACTGACAGTTACTTACATCACGGCCATAGTCTCCCTGGTCCTGTGGTAAAGTACATGGCAACCAGTTTAAACAAACCACACAAGACACAAACCCTTGGTGCCAAAATCCAGATAAATGGTGCTTCCCAAGGTGCAGGTGATGATTTCTAACAGTAGCATTTTTTGCTAGATTAATCGTAATGAATAGTTTCCATAAAAAAAACATATAAAAAAAAAAAAATGTAATTGTGCGGTAAAGAAATATTTAAAATAGCATACTAGTAGTAAGGACATCTTCATTTACTTACAATGTTTCCTTTTTAACATTAAAATCTTTAAGATCATTTATAAATATCATACATGGAAATTCAATATAAAAAGAAGAAAAATAATTATGCATAAATTGTGAGAAAAATCAATTTAATAAAACCTTAAGAAGAGGTGCAATCATGACAATAAATTGTGCCGATGCTTTCGACTTAGAAATTGACCATATCATGTGCTGCTCACACTGTTACCATGGCAACTGTCGAGTGCCTCGGTTACCATGGAAACACTAACCTGTAGAGGCATCTTCATGTTCATGATCTCCGCATATCTCACCAACACATCCCATGGAGCGTGTACCTTGATGAACCATAGGTTATCTTCCTTGAGCAGCTGAAACGTCAATAAATGTCCGTGAAACATTAAAAAAATCCTTACACATTTAATACGCAGGTAGACATTTTAACACAAGAACGTCACATGTACTGTTCTATGAGATAAAATATTATTAATTAATTCCATGCCCATTCCGTGAAGGAAATAAAAAATCAATTAGTGTCATTTACAATATTTAATGATCATTTGTCACTTGGGATTGCCATGCTAACATGCAAATTAAATTGAGGGAATGAACACCAAGGTAATCGTTACAATCGTGAAGGTAATGTTACTCAAATGATATTAGGGAGGGCTGGATTTGATAGAATTTGAAACAATTCTGTAAATATGATAAATACATTAGTGCCATTACCATGTTAACAAGAGTTACAAATATTAGTGTGTTTTGGTCTGCATTTCACGAAAGGGTCATACTAGGGTCTCATTTCTCAAAACTCTCGTATCCACTATGAGACCATAGCGCTCTCGTATATTCCCAATCGCCATGTATAAGAGATCGGTATGAGAGTGCTTATACTAGTGGTCCAATAGTACTATTAGTAGAGATGAGAGCTTCAAGAAACAATATCCAGTACTGCAGGTATCAATCGAGAGTTACGTCATTTTCTGCTACAGCAAAAGCATGGCGTACACCCTGATTTATGCCCAGACTACGGTACAACCTTCGTGAAACGTAGGCCTGATGTCGTCAATACAGTTATCATGCAGGGTCCTCATGTACAAAGTATTATTAGTTTTGGAGGACAATGAGTTACTACAGTAATATTGTATTAGCATTCTAGTAGAGATCGTACTACATAGCATAGGGGGATGGTGAGTCTATGGAATACGGGATATAGTGGACTGGGACTTCATTGTTTTAAAAATTACTTTGTACAAATTGAACCCATCTTTACACACAAGTGTGACAAAAGTGTGCAATTTAAAATCTTTGGTGAAATATACTCAACAAAATTAATGAAGGGCCAGTAGTCTATACAGACGTATTCAGTAATAGAGGCTGATTTCCTTCGGGTTTCGATTGCCTAGTGTGCAGTGCTCCAAATATCAAAACATGCTAGATATTGAACAATCGGTCGACGAGACTAAAAATCACAGTCACCGGCCAGCGCATACTTGCAATTGTCATGTCGGCGATGGAAATTGCTAGTGTGCGGCCAACATTAGCTTTATATTTATGTATATAAAGCCTCCAGTCACTTTTCAAGAACTTGCGGACACATCGGTAGAAATAATTTGCTAGATGTTGTCATTGAAAATAACTATTGTTAGATCTAATAAAAAACAATAATTATTGTTAGAAACATTTAAACACCCATAGTAGAGACAGTAACACACCTATGTTAGAGAGAGTTAAACACCCATATTAAAGACGGTTAAACACCCATGTAAAAGACATTTAAATACCCATGTTAGAGACAGTTAAACACCCATGTTAGAGACAGTTAAATACTCATGTTAGAGACAGTAAAACACCCATGTTAGAGACAGTTAAATACCCATGTTAGAGACAGTAAAACACCCATGTTAGAGACAGTTAAATACCCATACATGTATTAATAAAGACAGAAAATCACCCATGTTAAATTTAAAGGTGCACAGTTCTTTATTTTTCTACTATTAAAGCTACCATTGCAGATACGCATTGTATACATATAAAGCAATGTGTGTAGATAGACATACTTTCTGAATTTTTGTTTGTTTACCAATGGGCTTCTGTGATTGATGAAAAGTAACAAAAAGAAATGTTGAAGTTTGTGATGTGATGTGAAGTTTGCGATAACATGATGTGAACATTGGGAGACAGTGATGTGAAGACTTCGACATCAAGAACATCTGATAATCTAATCTAATAGTGCAGCACAAATAATATATTGTGATTTACTCTAATAATTCAAACCATCGAATAGTTCAAACAGTATTTCTAAGTATTTCTTCAACAAAAACAACAAATTAATATATTTATGTATTAAAAGTTGTTGTTGAAGAAATACTTAGAAATAACTTTATTCCAATATATAGTAATTTACACATTAATAGTATATTATTTTATTATATATTATTCATAGTGAATATGTGGTGTGCATGAATTTGATTTTCTCAATTATCAAAATTATTCGTATTTTTTTCTTTGATAAAATATTATCTGTCCAGCCTAAAACATGAAACTTATAAATAAAATAAGTTATTCAAGGTTAATATATAAATGCTCAATATTGCTAGTATTAAACAATGAAATATTGATTAAATTAGTGATTTACGTACATCACATCGGGTAATATTTCACCCATATGCAATAAATACAATGGAATAATATCAGATGATATTTATATATCCTACCATGAATACAAAAGTAGCGATTAAAATTATCACTAGTTCTGTTGCTCAAACAAAAATGCCAAATGCTCCAGAACTAGTTGAAATTCATGGTATTTTTTACAGCTTTTATTTTGTTATTTTTATGGGGATTCAAAGCTGAAAATGTTAATGTTTAAATGCTGACAACATGCAATATGTTCAATAACAGTTTTATGGGATGATTAATTAAGGTGATTTAAACATATAATAAATACATGATAACATATCTACAATACATGTACACGGTCTTCTTCGCAATATGAAGTTAGCTGGGAAGCACATACAACATGGCAAATACACAAAATAATACCAGTGCTGGTGTCCAAATGTGGCAGTGTGCAACCCAAAAGCAACGCATGGATAAAACAAATATTTAAACAAAATTAAATATAAAAATAATAATTTTCTGTTTTTAAAATAATTAAATATTCCAGATATGTATTTCATCCTTCTAATATTGAAGAAATATGACAATCTAATTAAAATTATAACTTGGTTATATATATATATATTTTTTTTTTAACAATCCCTTTCTAGACATCTATTTCAACCTAATATTGAAGAAATATGACAATCTTATTAAAATTATAACTTGGTTCGCCATTCTCCAATGCAAAGATCAGAGGATATCCAACTGAAATGCCCTGTCAACATTACATGATGAAATATGAAGCAAAGAGAGATTCAAACACAATAGCATTAACAAGCATCTGAGACTGGTTTCATGTTGCAAACGTAGTTTACAAAGCTTTTTGATGTAGACTGGTTATCAAGATATTGTTCACTGTGTGGCATTCATAGACAAGTATATGTACCAGTCAACAAGCTTTGACAAGCAGTGATTTGATTGGCTAACAGCATAGTTTCCAAAACATGGCAATATAGGTCATTCGCACAAAATGTGATGTTCAAGCACATAAATATGGATTCGTTAGGTCTTTGCATTAGAGAATAGTAGCAAGGAACTAATAGTTCATTTTTAATTAGATTAATCCATCCTGTATTTTTCAGATCACTAAAAACTGGATACCATAGGAAAAAATGGATCTGCCTGTATTCCTGTATATGATCTTAATTTAACCCAATAGGAAATAAAACCACTGAAATTAGACCAAAACATATTAATCATAGCATGGCTCCGAGATTATGAAATTAATTTGAGTACAATTTCATGCTTAACCCAAAGTTTTATACACAAATCTCCATATAAAATTTGAGCTTGAAAATTCAATTGTACTCAAATAGTTTTGTAATCATAGGAGCCTCACCATACAATATTAGAAGGATGAGCTCTATCATCTGGAGTTACAATGTTGCCATGCTGTATGTGCGCAGTAAACAAAAATTGATGCTCAAGGGAGGCCACTCTATGAAAAGGGAGGCCACTCAGTAAGACGGGAGGGAAACAGTGTCTAGTTGGATTTTAATATGCTAATACTTACCCCCTATAGCATAACAAAGCAAATAAAAATAATAATTGATAAATTACAAGTAGAAAATTACAAAAATAAAATATATTTATAATATTCAATGTCCATGTAGTAATGTATTGTATCGACACCTTACAACAATCTTTCAGCTATCTGTGGTGAAGGCATTTCTATATTAGTTAACAATGGCTAATAAGTAATATACCATAATACAATCTTTCCACAATTAATAATTAATTGAAATGTATTAATTAATTCAAGATGCATCCACACAATGCAAACAATTGACATTTCTAGTCAATAAATAACGTGCACATGGTGACATGCACAATAAAAACAAAAATTACGATAACATTACCCACAAATAAAAGAAATTAAATAAAAGTGTATAAAAGGTAAGTAATTGGTAGTTGTTTTTTCATGAAATGATAGTATATAAAAAACCATGCTACCCTATATTATAATTTCCAATGGGGGAGAAAAAAAAATTTAATTATTAAATATCCAGAATGATAAGATATTTATTCAATCCAATTATAATAACCCATTGGGTAGATATACTGTAGCTCAATTGTTATATGTTAGATTTATAAGAAGTATAATGAATAGATTACTAGCTATCAGAGCATTTGTTAAGTTGAACTACATGTATCTCATTATTGGAAATAGAAGAATTATAACAGAATAATGTACATATTTTAATTGAATAAATCATTGTTTTGACAGATAGATTTAATATTAATAACTATCATACAAGAACAATGTAGCTCAAACACAAGAATAATGTGTTTGGTGCGGGACTACTATGCGAGCATGAAGGTCGCAGAAAGGTCACAAAGGACAATATTTAAATCACAGGTCATAGGTCACTATCCAACCCGCAATACTTATTGAGTAAAGATTAAATTATATATATTTTTTTCAATATGGCTGTCATAGTCGCAACACAACAATTTCTGATAAAATTATTCGAAATGTTTTCTTATCTGATGAACTAAAAACAGGCCAAAGCACAAATACACTCTTCCTTCGGACAAAGTGTATTACCAATAAAAATATAAATTTCAACTATAAAATCAAACCAAAAAAAGAATATTGTAATTTGTTTTCAAAAAATGAATTAAAGCACCCACCCTCTTTTCTTCAACTTCAAGTTCGAGACCTTCTGCCTTTAAATTATCCGCGTAGACCTTTCTCCTTTGACTTCGCTTTTCTTCTTGTGACCCTGTGTTTGTCTTAAACGCCAGAATAAAGTCAATTCGTCGCATCCCATCTTGGAAAAACAAGGACTCTGGGTCTGTCTGTGAAGAGAAAATAATCAAATGAATTTTGATGAAAATTAATAGTAGGGGAAAATTTAATTATGAAAACCGTACATTTTAATGAGGAAATAGAAATAACTAATATTCCAATATCTACTAAAGCCTAATTCTTACATATGCATACACACATGCAAACAAAATAGCCCATGATTATATATATTTTGTTCCTGACAAAATTATTACTATATGCAATTCAAAGATGTATTAATTAAAACACTAAATATTACATTTTCACATTGAAAATAGGAAATCATTTGAAAATACAACACAACAACATATAATAATTGCATAAGCTTAAACATTCAAGCATGCTAACACATTGTATTTATATAAAATTATTTGTTCTCAACTAAAAATCCTACTCGAATAACTTTTGTAAATACACTGTAATACTATTAGTAAAACATGCAAAATAATATACATGATCAGGGGACATTGCATGCATTATAATGTTCAAACACAACTGTGCCATCACTCCATTGCTTAAACACTCCAATGATTTAGGAGAATCATGTGGTTAGAAATGTAATACTGTTGTAAACAAAGTAATGCATGTGGTACCATATTTTCCTCGTAATTATTAATTACTTAAAAAATAAAAACGGTCATGTTAGAACAAAACTCAAATAGTTATATCCTTCAGCATTATGTGATATATACCGTATTTGATGTATTAAATGCCCTGTTGCAACAAACACCCCTTTAAACTATTTAAAATAATAACAATAGTTCATACCTAATAAATGCTTCCATTTGCATTTATTTTCAAGGGAGGTAATGCTGTAATTACCTCCCTTTGTGAAATTAATTCTAAATTTTGCGGTTTTTTTTCTCTCCATACTTTATTCAATTTTGTTACCACTCTGGGGGTTTAATATGTCGAATACAGTATATGGAATACTGTGACATCCTGTTACGTGGTTTCAATGGAGCAATGTAACTTTATCTGTGGAAGAGAACTTGTGTTGTGATGCGTTCGTAGGTCCTCATCTGTCTTTGGAACAATTGTAGTGCTAACATTGCAGTGGAAAGTTTCTTTTGTGAAGGTTGCTATATAAGGAGCCAATCAAAATGGACATATGCTGACACACCTCCCACTGATAAAAGAGGTGTATTGCCCAACAGGTAGTAGATTGGTTTTCATGGGTTATACAAATGACCTTTCGTGTGATTGTGTGTGTGTGTGTATGTATGTATGTATGTATATGTCTGTGTGTGTGTGTGTGTGTGTGTGTGTGTGTGTGTGTGTGTGTGTGTATGGCTATGTGAACATGCGTGCATCCATGCATGAATGCATTTGTAAGTGTGCAAACTTTCTATTCTGTGAGAGTACATGTGATATCATATGCGTTTATTGTATACCAAATACCAGATAACATCAAAATTTAATATCAGATGATGACTTCACGAATGCTGGAGTCATCACAATTAGTACCATAGAATTGTTCCAACACGTTCCAAAATGTAATCTCATGCATAAAACATGATAAATAATAACACAACAGACTACAACAAAACACCTTGAAAATGGCCTCATGCAAATCCAACATGGGCAGATGCCTACAATACTTAAATCATGCTGAAAAGAACTGAAAACCATTTGTCAAAATCTCCAATATCTGACAACTCTCATGCATATAAAATGTCAAGTGTTATTCCCATCTTCCCATGCTTCTGATAGAAATGACTGAAAAGTAACTGACACCATAGCTTCACTGTGTTCTCCATTTCCACGATCGCAGAATTACATTTTCTGATTATATTTTTAGCAGTTTTGTATGACGTGGCGTGATTCTTTAGGAAGCGGAAGTAGCATTCTATTAGTAAATAACATGGAAATTGGATCACCACAGAATTGGAATACTAGACAGTATTGGTTGAGGCTGAAACTGTACTATAATTTTTCAATGTAAATATTCACATACCCGGTAGATGTACTATATCATACTTTACTTTACTAAATACTTTATAAACTATACTTTACTTTACTTTCATTTACTTTCATTTTACTTTACTTTACTAACTTTTACTAAAAAAAATATTCTAAAAAAAAACAAAAAACTTTTACTTTACTTTACTTAAAAATCACTGTAAAAAGTGAGACATTTACATCAGTTGAAGCGGATGGCAACTTTAAATAAAAAATAAAAAACTTAATTAAAAAGGATGACAAAAATGTCACTGTAGCGTAACCTATTCCATAGAATGTCCATTGTTACCTAAAGGATACTCTGTACATTACGAAACAACAAGTACGGTATGGCCATGGTATGGAGAACACAGGACGAATGAAGCGAGGTAGAAGAACTAGGATGGAGAGAAGGAAGGATGAGACTAGATGAAGGAAGGAAGGAAGGAATGATGGGAATAAGGATGACAGAGCGCTGGTGTCACCATCTCTACAGGTGGACGATAGTCGGCCTTAGACAACAGACTGACATGATCTTGACCATCTCCTAGCTCGAGATCCTGCAACGGCTTCATTAGGAAGCGGAAGTAGCGTTCTATTAGTAAATAACATGGAAATTGGATCACCACAGAATGGGAATACTAGACGGTATTGGTTTAGGCTGAAACTGTACTATAATTTTTCAATGTAAATATTCACGTAGATGTACTATATTATACTTTACTTTACTTCATAAAGTATACTTTACTTTACTTTAACTTTAACTTTAACTTTAACTTTTACTTTAACTTTACTTTAATTTCAATTTACTTTTACATTCACTTTATTTTTATTTACTTCACTAACTTTACTTTACTTAAAAAATCACTGTAAAATGTGAGACATTTGAATTTTAAAAATCAGATTAACTTAATTAAAAAGGAATTTTAAGACAAAAACGTTACTGTATTCCATAGAACGTCAATTGTTACTTAAAAGGTTACTCCATTGATTACGAAACAACAAGTATGGTACGGCCATAGCATGGATAACATAGGACTAGAATGAAATGAGAAAGGATGGATGGATGTAGGAACTAGGATGGAGGGAAGGATGAGACTAGAAGGAAGGAAGGATGGGAATACGGATGACAGAGCCCTGGTGTCACCTTATCTATAGGTGGGTGATTGTCTGCATTAGCCAACAGGCTGATCTGATCGTGACCGTCTTCTAGTTCTAGATCCTGCAACTGCAGCTGTGAATAGTGTGAACATTACATATTGTTCTTAATTTTACTTTTAATTGTGGCTTTCAAGATTATTTCACTTATATCAAGGCCATATTTTCTTTGCAGAGGAAAACCCACAACACCCATAGCTCTGAATGTTGCAGTAAACCTGTGAGCAACAGCTGGTACTGACAGACCAAGGATGATATCTGCATTGCCACTCTACAGTGACAATCAGCACCATCAATATCGCGTCAGAAAGGTTACTTTCGCGAACATTGTCATTGATGCCTGGCTCCCGGGATGGGATTTGAACCAGGAATATTTGGCTCCAAAGTTCAACATTCTACCATTGGGTTACCACCTATTATGTGGACAGTATGTGTGCATTTATGATAGCAATCAAGTTTGTGTGTTTTTGATTATTTGGGTATGAGTGTGTCATTGTTTCACATCGCAGAGGGAATCTTTCACCCATATGTGTGTTTGTATGCTAAAAGATAATCAGTATACCAACACAATTTTGGGGCCAATTCTCATATATAAAAAAAACCACAAATATACATTCTCCTATTGGGATTGGCTACAACAAATACTGATTGGCTGAATCTGTGAACTTTCATAATTAATATTCATCCTGATAGAAAGTGACAGAGGAAAGTGGCCCCAATTGCCCCCCAGCACCAGTGGCATATATATTGTAAATCATGAAATTAATACGTCACTAATTTAATGCAACCTCTAGATTTTAGACGTAAATGCGATGTTCCTAAGGAATTGCTATAGTTAACAGTGGTCTGTTTGTTCACTTGAATATTAGTCTACGTGCAATGTTGCCAATGAAGATAAAGACAATAAAATTAAATGTAATAATGATTTAATGAAAAGCTACTAAATATGTACAGTATGATATAGAAGGTAGTATTCTAATATTGAATAACTACCACAAAATATATAGTATATACAGTTTATACTATAACAAGGATCAAATATAATATCACTTGTTTACAGCAACAAGTATGGCAATTACAAATGTTGTTACTATTATAGTCTACACAATTGTACTAATGATATACTTCGCAGTGGGAATATGTCACCCAAATG
>JAUTBV010126703.1:0-12536 GCA_032361325.1 Lepetodrilus fucensis | reverse complement strand
ACAAAAACATTTAAAAGACAAACTTAAATGCCTTACGTAAACCGGCTGCTGATTGGCTAACGCTGCATAGGTTTGACGACCCGTTCAGATGAGGTCAAAGGGCAATCTGATGCAAAGTATATGGCGGTTCTGTCAAATCTCAGCTGCGCTGAGATATGATTTTAATGAGATTGGACACTAAGCAAAGTTGTGATTAAAAGGAAGTAAACCTGGTATTAAAGACATTTGATGAGGAAATGGTTGTTTTGCCATTATTTCCAATATCATGCTCTCTCAATCCTTAATAATCACAATCTGACATACCGTAAGACTTAATGACTTGTGTTCGGTAATGCCCCCTTCCGCTCTATATAATTTATTACTGGTGTAAAAAAAACCATGTAAAGCATGTAAAGTTGCAATATATAGGATATATTTTGCATTTACAAAACAGATGTGAATGTATGATTTCACAACTGTTTGATTTGACAAGTATTCTGCTCATGCAATGATGTTTTCATTCGCAATTGTCTGATTTTCTTTTATGAAGGACCATTTACCGGATTCTGAGCATGAAGTATAAATTTGTGAGATTTGGAAACCAATATTAGGGTGAAAAGCTGTAGTACTTTTCATCGTTCCACCATCAAACTTCACAATAATCACTAGGTTTGCTAGATATTTTAACAACTTCCTAATGCTATGTTTGTAAATTGGAGCATATCCTGGCCAGATGACGCACATAAGAATAGTACATTTAATTTAGTACATTACTATTTCAGTGCTACATATGGTGCAGATTACCGCTGCCATAAATTGAAACAAAGTCTTGAAATTGAAAGCAACCACAACCCCAATTTATACCCCCAAAAGATTTTCTTAACAGTATGTAAAGTTGGAATAATAGTACCGGTATAAAAATTTCAAACAACTACGAGCTATTCTGACAAATGTTGCACTTCACAAAATATTCTTCTCATGCAATGATGTTTTCATTCGCAATTGTCTGATTTTGTATGAAATACTATTTACCGGATTCTGAGCATGAAGTATGTTTTAAAGAAAAAGATAATTGTGAGAATTTGAAAACAATAGGATGACAAGTTATGTGTTATGTTAAATTATTGGTACTTTTACTATGGAGTTGTGTGTATCTCGCCTAGCGCTGCAAGATTTGGTCACAAGATAAAATCAAAATGGTGTCTTGATAAGCTACGAATATTTGCAAAAAGACGTTCTCTGTCGATTACATGGATGTATACATCTATCGGCATGATGTATGTTTTTGAACTAATAAGTTATCCCAAAACACATTACTGTATCAGTGTATGGTGAGTGAGGCGATTTCGCGTGCGTTGTAATGTTAGGAGTACTGTAGGGGCAGCATCACCATTATATCGTGATACACGATTGTATCTCTGTGAATCGATTCATAATTTTAATGTGAATTGATTTTAGAATACTCAGATTTATAATGTTCATCTCAATTTGTTTTCATAATATTCCTGATTTTAACAGGTTATTTCATCTCTTATTGAGTTTAAAAGTCTGGTCAGCAGGGAAGGATAGAGGAATCTCGAGCTAACCTTCATCATGCTGAAGGCAACCACATATTCCATAAAGAGCTGTACCTGTGTCTAATCCAGCAGGGAGATGGTTATACTGAATTATATACTTGTATAGGGTTGATTCCTCCATAATGAAGGCTAAAGAATTGCACAAGGTTTGTTGTAGTATTGATGACATGCAGTGATGACGATACTTGTCTGAAACCAGCATTGCTTGCTACCTAGAGCCAGACACCCTCTACCTTGTGTGCTGAGCTGGTGTTTGGTTCGGTGAAAGGCATTGCCAAGTTATTGATGGTGTTATCTAGCATTTAAAGTGAGCTACTGAGCATGTCTGGGGATTAAAATATTGCTCTGGTCACAGCAATTAAAAAAATAAAATAAGATAAAACCTCTGCAGAAATATGAGTAAAATATTGGAAATGACACAAAATAACTTGGAGCAGTTAATTGGATTAGCAGTTCTTCCAATCCCCCCTCCCTCCATGTTGTGTAGCACGTGTTGAGCAAGATAAAATGGGTAATTCAATTTCACTATACAAATGGATGTTTATGTACACTAACCTTACCCCTGCTGGATTAGGCACAGCTATTTAGGGCATTTCTGATTGCCTTCAGTAGGGAGCGGGTTAATCATAGGTACATCATGATATATTATAGCATGACGATTTATGAAGACTGCATCATGGTATCGAGTGGGCCAAAATTAAAAAAAATGTTTGTAAACTACAAGATTATTGAACGCCAAAACTAGTAATAATTGTTTTGAACAGATATTCACAACATGGGTATTAAAAGTAATTTTATCTATATAATAAAATAATAACAGACAAATATTGGTGCATCACATTGTGTCCTGTGAATTGTGCTGCATATGGTATCTTGAATAGTCAATAATTACCAAATATATTCATTAAAGAGGTGTAATGATTATATTCTAAAAATAATTATTGCTGACTAATTCCCCTGAGTGGGCGGGTAGTTGCAGTGGTAGAATATTGAACTTCGGAGCCAAAGGTTCCAGGTTAAAATCCTGCCCCGGGTTACCTTTCTGATGCAATATTGATAGCACATGAGCATGCGATTGTCTGTAGAGTGGCAATACAGTTATCATCCTTGGTCTTGTCAGTACCAGACGGTACTTGTAGGTTTCCTGCAACATTCAGGGCTATGCAGGTTTCCTCCTACCCTAAACTTAAGTCTTGATATTACTGAAAGATTCTAGAAATTGACTCTATAATGAATATTTTCATTTATTTTTAAATAAAACATTTGGAAAAGGAACATGATAGCACAGCTTCCTGGAATGTTTGTATTTCCTAAATTAAGCCTACATTATTCTGTATGCAGTAAGGTGAAACGTAACCCTTGAAACAAGTGTCTTATCAATGTATCATCAGCTGATCATATAATTTGCAGATCATCTACCTATTGATATCTTGAAGCTCTTAAAATGCTTTGCAATATCGCTCATCCAAATTGTTGGTTCTTTTGTCGGTGTCTGATCTTGATTGGGAGGCCTGTATGTACTTGCATGAAGTCCACATTGACATGTGGATTTGACAGATAGATTAGACGTATTACATGAATGTCCATAATTTGCTACAGCTTAGAGGTGCCTTTTCCATTTGTCTGTATAGTGCATAGCCCAGGAGATTGAGCTTCTGATTTGGGAATGTTTTCTATTGTATGTGGTCTAGTCGCTGGGTCAGGTCTCTTGTGATTTCCATAGAGAATAATTCTCTTTGTGGAACCTGTAATAACATACTGCCTTCAGTGCCATGTACATTGCAGGATGCATGTTGAAACTAGGTTCCTCAACGTTCCTTATGTCCCTTGCTACTGTCCATGTATTCATGATGATACTGTTTCCACCAATTCTGCACACTAATCATTTCCCGTTGCCACTGCCACGCACTAGTCTACACGCACTAGTCTACACTGCCACGCACTAGTCTACACTGCCACGCACTAGTCTACACTGCCACGCACTAGTCTGCACCACAAACTGGTCTCTACCACTGTCACACTAGTCTACACTGTCACACACAGTCTCCACCACTGCCACACAGTCTCCACCACTGCCCCACACAGTCTCCACCACTGCCCCACACAGTCTCCACTACTGCCCCACACAGTCTCCACCACTGCCCCACACAGTCTCCACCACTGCCCCACACTAGTGTCCACCACTGCCACACGCAGTCTCCATCACATGTTTATTTTGTCTATAAGGTAGAACTGAAAAAGGCACCATATTTATTATTAATGATTGATTATGACCTGTTAACCTATTATTCATTCCGGCCTTGTGAATTTCTAAGCTACTAGTATATGAAATTTAATATGTTCTCCCCATTCAATATATACATGTAATACTGAGTCCTTACTAGTGTACTTCCATTGTCATTTCCGACTCCAGTAGTGTGCATCCAAGTGCAGCAAGCTACAACCGTAGTTGGTTTAATCTATCTCTGACCATACAGCTACCCAACAGCCTTTTTTTGTATTACCGTCTTGGACTGTTCCAAAGTTTCTTATAGGTGTAAGCTACTTACAAGTTGTAATAAAGATAATTTAGATGGTTTGTTAATGTTCTATGTAACCCGTTAGTATCCTGATCACATACCATGTTTCTGCCTGTGAATTAATTTTTTACATTACATTCATGTCAGGTGTTTATAACCTGTCAATTTGAACGACGGAATATATTGACTAGTTAAAATCCATGGTGTTAATATAATCACTTTGAAATAACATTGTCAAACAATGTGTTTTTTTAAAGTTGTTATTATACAAGGAATACCATTGGTCATGCTTACTGTCGACCTATCCAAATATTAATGCTGAAATAGTTTAGGTTTTTTTTCACTCTCACTAGTATGAAGTGATAAATTTCTATAGATGCAACATAGTTTGTGCAATTCTTCATTTCTATACAATACATGTAATTTAAGCGGGAAGAATAATGTTGTGCTTTAAATCGCTTTACATCGCAGAGGGAATATCTTGCCCATTATAGGCGAGTGAGTGAGTGAATATAGAGTTAACGTCGCTGGGGAATCTTTCACCCATTTGCGACGACATTATAGGCGAAGAGACTTTACAATGTATAAAGGATCAAATGTTTTGTCACTAAATTTATATTGCATCAGAAAGACCTTAAATACTTTATAGTGTTCTGTCTTGTAGGTCATCTGAATTAATTTGAAATAGTTCTTTTATTTACATTTGTAAATAATAAATCACTTGAAAACTCAATGGATATTATTAGTTACCAGGGTGAACAGGTTTTTATAAGCTGAAATTTCGCACGCTGGCCACAAATTTATCCAAAATCGTAATAGTTCTAGACCTACCGGTTTTGTGGATATTCGTGCAGAAATGTCTTACTAACGTACAATTCGATGGAGTTGGCAATGACGTCACAATCATTTATGTCTCAGTATGCGGTCACGACTGTTCTGTGTAGGCAAACCAGGGTGCAACACTTTTCACAGGACTCCTCAAGCAATCAAATCGCTAGAATTGACGCATATTTTGGATATAATATGACAAAAGTATCTTGAATAAGGAAACGAGTAGCATTTGCTCTTCATACACTGGCAAGTGTGAGTAACTGATAGGTGATGTACATTAGTGAATACATTATTTATATTTGAGCAAATATGTGAAATTTATCGATGGACGTCTTTGGAGATAATATTTTAATTTTGATATTTTGTGCACTTTATTGAGAAATGCAAATAATTTAAATGATCCATGTTATACTTCACTTGTTTATTTAGTACTAAGCCATTCCAGTCGCTTTCCCGCTTGATACATCATTCCATTTAAAAGATGTCACATCTGGGCAAAATATTCATACAGTTATGTAATTGTGCCAAAGCCAAAAAAAAAAAAAGTAAAAATTATAATAATAATTATGAAAGCTTGTGGGGTGTATAAATGACCCAAAATAGGTATTAATTCAATATCCATGTTCTCTTGGGTGTAGTGATGAAAATAATCCCAAACCAATGAATGGATAAACCATCCCACATGCGTGAAGAATAATGTTGTGCAAGATGAAAAGATTTTGAAGTCCTTAAGATTTTATGAACACTTCAAACCAATGTAAACTAATTAGTTTCACTGGTCTTCATATTTATTATTTTTATTGTAATCATGGTCATATTAGGCCTATTTAGTCATTAATGTACAATGTGTAGTAACCAAGCTAATGTTGCTTACTACCAAAATCTTGGCCAGAGAATATTGCCATGATTTATTTTATTGATGATGATATTTTCATTTATATTTTATTATAACATTTATAACATACATGTACTAGTACTTTATTTATTTAAAAACATATCTATGAATAGTTTGTAATGTACTGTTATTTTAAATCTTGTAATATTTTCATTCAAATATTTTAGAAAATAATATGAAACAATCGCATGAATTTGATTTTCATGAGATATACATCTGAGGGATAAGTCTCAACATGCTATGTAGAGAACTTGCTTACTTAAACATACCCTGGTAAAATCCCCACTAAACTAGGATGTAGTCTGTATGGATTGGCCCACACCATGGATTATGTTGCCCTATGCTGTCAACCCCCACCCCAATTTATTCCCACTGTACCAAGCTTTCATAGTTTCTAGGCAACCATTCAACTTCAATCAGATACTGATAGGGCCTTTATTATTGATTTTTTTTTTTTTTTTACTTGCTTGATATACTTGAAATACTTGAATTGGTATACTGCTCTATCTGATATGAACACTTTCCCCCTGCTTTTCTTTGTAGCAACTAAATATTCAGATTGTTAGTTTCTCCTTTCTTTTAGTGAATACAGCTGTATTTCTCAATATTGTAATTGTATTTGAACTGTTATGTAAACATAACATTAACACAACTTGTCACAAGTTGAATGTTGGTCTGGATTGAATATTGGCTCAAAATACAACAGTTAAATGTCTAAATCATCATAAATGTGATTCATACTGTACTTGAAAATGTATCAGTTATTGTATCTTAGGTGTACACATTTGTTACTTGTATGTGGAAATAGCTTATTACAGTACTTAATAGACCTAAAAAGTTACCAGACAGTATGAATCGACACAAAGTAGAGCCCTTCGTTTTTATTTTGCAAAAGCATTTAGTATTTCTAGTTGGTTTTTATCTCGGCATCTTTATTAATGATTGTATGTTTGTCACTATTCTGGCAATCTACTGCAATCGATCAGCATGGCCGTCTGCACCCAGAATAAATCACAGCCACTTTAGGGAATTCTCCAGATTTCCTATCACAAAGTGAAAGGAAAGTTCTGGCATCCACCTTTCAAAAGTCATTTGTTTGATACCGATCAGACGGTGAAAATATCCTAACTTCCAAGGTTTGCGATTGGAGACCTAGCTATCATGTGTAGAGCCTGCACTGGGTAACTACAGGGCTTTTCTTATCACTGTATGTTTGGTGGCATTAACCCTAATTCGGTATAACTTAACCCTTCAACAGTCCACAATGCACCTTCATATTTAATTCATAATTTTGCAAAGCAGATAATTATATCCATGAACTATTTCTCCTTGTACCTAATTTGTTGTATTTAGTATAATCAATCTGGTGTATTGTCCCATGAGATGTATACATACCCATTGAGCCTGCAGTTGGCTTGCCAGGGCTAACAATAGCTTTCAAATTTCTCATTTGCATATCACAACTTGAATAAATGGGTAAAGAAACCTAGTAATAGCATGCGAAATGGCCGATAGTGATTTGTTCTGAGTTCAATGATTTGCCATAGCTTCTCAAGTGCTATGTATATATTGTAGAGAGCAAGTCCGTCGGGAGAGCTGTGGCTGATTTCCAGCAGAAGACTGGGTTCAACTCCTATTGTTTGTTGCTTGGGCACCTTGGAAGACTTTGAAGATATACTAGGAGACGTTGACACGATCAGACATCTACCTATGGACTAGCTTCTTGAATAACGCCTACAGATAGAAACAAGGCAGGTGCATGTTTTTGTAATTATGTATTTTATAAATACATTTTAAGAATTTATGCAGTCTTTCAGTTAAGTTATTTCTGAAAGGTAGTGCAAATTAATTCATAACTTTATCGTCTCATCTACTAACATGGTGTTGTGAAATGTGTTTATATTTTCAATTTGTCAAAGGTGCCCAGGTATTGTAAGAAGTAAGTTACTCATGCTGTATATTTCTTTGACACCGAATAGATGTCATTACATGTGAATGTTGGCGAGACTTGTATACTTTAGTGTACTGTTAGCATGATTAGTAGTCAGTTGGGCAACTATGTGTGAAAGCCCAGCTAATTGTTCACCTGCACAGTAGTATCTGAGTCAATAATATATCGTATTGTATTGTACAATTATCCATGGCTTGAAGTTAATTATGTAATATTTACCAGTACCGGTACATAGAAATTTCAGAGTAAAGTTAAGTGCTGTTAAACTTCCACCAGCGTGTCCGTCCTACCACTTGGTTATATGAGCACACGTTCTTCTGACCTAGTAATATTTCACCGACAAATTTGGTAGAAACCATCACCTTGGAAACGTATAATGTGTATCCAGTCGAGACCTGCCTAAGGTGAATCCGGATTTAGTGGTGGAAATCCCTAGGTTTATTCACCCTGTGCCTCGCTCTTCATTCATGTGATAATTTACACTGTCGTGGCTTGGATACGTGTGTTGCTATGCATGAAGAATCTCGACACTTGACTGTTCTGGGTATACTTGTTCAAAGCCGTGCCTTAGACACTGGTAGGGTATCCTGTTGGGACTAATTGTTAAAGAGTGCTTTTTCTGAGGCACACATACTCTTCACAATTGGACATGAAGGGGAATTTGGATCCTTTTGTTGTGTTGCCTGCCTGAAATGTGAACAAGTTTTGACTTTTTTGTGCCTGCTTGTTTAGATAGCTTGTGTATGATAAGAGATAATTTCTGAGTTCATAGTGATAATTTATTTTGTAGGTGGAAATATACTTAATTTATTACGCACTTACATATATATATGCATCAAGGAATGTGGTCACCATTGCGTGACACCGTGACATATACAAACTAATTTAATATTTACAATGCTAGCTGGAAACTAGTGTAGTTTTATGCCTTGATTTCTCTGAAATTGGAACACTACACATTACATTAATAACATCTTTGCCAGTACCAATTTTGATTTGTGGATCTCGTTGCCCAAAGACCGGAATGGGTTCAGTGCATGGCTTGGATACTGTATTGCACTCGTCCCGGCCTATGGGAGACGTGGACGTCTTCCTACCATCAACCTACACCAGGAACCAAGTTTAGTTAGAAAACTTTTGAATAAAAACATTGCTCATGGTTGCACTCTTTCTTGAGCAAACATCTTACAATTTGCAATTTACAATGCCGATATATTTGTGCAGTTTAGTACTCCACTTTTGGGTGTGAACATTCATCTCCATGTTTACACACTGCTGTAGTGTGAATGGCACCCCCAACTATATCACAGGTATAGTGTGCCATAAAGCACTGACCTGATTATTCAAACATTGCAACATGTGCAAACACTGTTGTACATGGTTGGGTAGGGGTAGCCGTGATCCAAACTGGTCAAGTATTTGTCTAAGTGTTTTCTGTATGTAAAGGCCTGTAGTCCAGAAATCCATTTGAGGACTAGAAAATGCCAAATTGATTCCAGTTTGAACATGTTTCCAGACTTGAATTTTAGTTTGCATAAATTATATTATTTTTAATTCCAAGTTGAATAGTTTCCCCCCATGTTTTCATAAATTTTATGTTGCTATTTCAAATTATTTACAAACAAGATTATCGTTCAATGTGAAATACAACTACATTCTACAATGTGTAAATGTTGTTTTCAATAGAAAGTATTTAACTTTAAGTTGTATGTCATAATACCAGTAATCTGTTACCTTCTGTTACTTATAAAGTAGCCATGTAAGAGTGTACAGTTTTATTGGTGTATCAGTTTCACTACAGGATGTTGTTTGTACAGTGGACACAGTGACAATGGTTTTGGTTACTTCTCATGTTCATCAACTGGTTCTGTAATCATAGAAACAGAATTGTAAAATCACATGTTTTGACAAGTTTATTTAATAAGAGCACACCCGGTCTGCTATTAAAGCTTAATGCAAATCTCTCCTGAATATTAACTCTTCAATATTATGAAATGGAAGCATTGAGTAACGGATTCAAGTCAGACCGCAAGTATAATCCCTGTGTAATAAGGTGGTTGAGGATAATCCTGTCTGTATAACTACATAATGGCTGCATGGGCAAGTCTGCCTGGTAATTGTAATAGGGCTTAGGCAGGCAACTTGTTGCACGCCAGCTCTGAGATATGCCTGGTCAGGTATTGCCTTCCAATTGAAGTGTACCCGCCACTGAATAGCGACAGGTCCCAGCACTTCGGTTGTTAACGTGGTTGCTAAGGCGATAAGCACGTGGGTACGCGGGGTGGATTGAAGGGCATGTTGAATACAGCCATGTGGGTAGATGTGTGTCCTGAGTTGTTTCTCCAGTGATACGACGGATTTTCTTAACATTCGTGTAAGTAATTTGGTTTTCATTTGGATTTCATTTGGAGAAATATGTACATATTATATATCTGTTTTTATTTAGACAATTTTTATCCAGACTGGTTTCAGTGAGCTTTGGTGACAAACTTGAATTTGTTTGAGGAAACTTTCGAAGTAATAGAAAGTAGGACACAGTGTGTACTTAATGACTTGAAGAAAAATATTGTTGATTGTCTGATGCTAGTTAGTAGTGTTGTCTTAGCTTGGGTCAGGTCATGGTGGCTATGTGGGGGTACTTGATAGCCTAGCTATTTCTCCTCGTTATATACCCACTGAGCTGAGCCCTCTTCTTTCAGTTTCGTCATACAAATGGATACCACAGTTGGATATCTTAAATATGTTAATTTCTACTCTATGATATGAAGAGGATTTGATGGAATGTCTGATATAGCACTAAGGAAATGTGTGCATCATAAGTAACATTGTGAAAAAACCCACAAATGGTCCAGCATGCTTGTTTACTCGCCACAGATAGGTGGTTAATTTACCTACAGTTGACCCGTGTTATAAACAAGTTTCTACTTTCTACACAAGTTTTACATGGATAGATTATTTGGTAGGTGGTCATCATTTATCTGTCTAGGAGTCTACAATTAATCTTTTCTTGAAGTTGTATTATTGAGCATGCCTATAGACTATTTGGACTAGTAATACTCTTAATTTCTTAAATCCTTTCTTGTATTTATGTGTTAGGTTGTAGTACGTAAGTTATGTTGTTGATATACAGATAGGGACCGGGATACATTCTGTCAAGCAATAATTGTGGTTGCATATTGTGGAGGCTGGTTATACAGGCTTGTGGGACTAGATAAGATATTGTGTGTACACTTGATCAGTATCTCCTTCATTAGATGTTAACTGGGCAACACGAAGGTGACAATCTAAGCACACTGAAAGCACACATTCGTCAGTGCTTTTTTCTTTTGTCTACACATTCTTTCTATGTGTTATACATGCAGATAAAGATAAGTTTGAAGAAAGGCCAACAAGATTCAGCCTATTTTTTAATTGTTGATCGAAACTTAAAACATTAGTAATTTATCTTGTTTACCATTTTAATAAACAAAAATATAATGTAATGTAAATGAATACAAATTTAGTTTTACGAACATCCTGAAATACATTGGACAGAAGAAAAGTTAGAGTAAATATTTTCATTTTTATGTGGGAATCTGTGAATAATACAAGTTTAACTTTGCTTTCCATATCAGATTACTATTTTAAATATAATGTTAACACAATAATCTAGGCCTAGGCGATATCTGAATAGGCAAGGTCACAGTAATAATGATAGCAGTGAAAACTGACCCTGAATTGTTGGAATAGCTTTTGTGGGAAAACCCACTCCGTATATCCACATGTACCTATTGTTATGCAGGGCAAACTGGTCATTGCCTTCATCTGTTGAATATTAATGCTTTGTAATAAGCCTTTTGTTCTTCTGCAGCATTGACCTAGCATGAAGTGGTAGAGGCTGTGAACCTGAATGGAATCAATGAAGCAGAACAACATTGGGTAACATGACCCGCCAACTGCTATACCAAGGGGATAGCTAGCTTGGGGAAATTCAACAGGTTATCACATGGTTTGTAGGTAGAATTGGTGGTAGTGGTGGCACTGACAGGTTATAACATGGTCTTCGAATGGAATCAAATATGATATAATGGTGGCTTCCAGGTGCATGTATGTGCATGTCAGATAACTTTGTCCTGATATTTCTTGACAATGACTGATGTCTTGTGGATATTTTATATATGTTTTGTTGTTTGAATTGGGGTTTACAGCTTCTGTCAAGATTATTTCACTGATACACCGGCTTGTAAATTTACAGCAGGATACCAAGGATGATAGCTGTTTGTAACTGTACAGATACTGTATCCCATCATTGTCAGAAATGTTGTGTTGGTGTGCCGAGTGACTGCAGTGTTGTATTGTGGTGAGTGACTGCAATGTTGTGTTGTGGTGAGTGACTAGTGTTGTGCTGTGGTGACTGGTGAGTAACTAGTGTTGTGATGAGTGCAGTGTTGTGCTATGGGCAGACATGCCTACCTTTCCAATTTCTCCGTAATGTTTCCTGAGAAATACCTTAAATTACGGTATTCCGGAGATGCAGTTAAAGTTTCCGTTGGCCCCCGAATAAATAAATAAATAAATAAATAAATCCGCGAATGTCATGATGCTAGACACACTAGAGCAGTTTGACAAAAATGCAAAAATTACTAACTTCTACGATTGCAACTACTGCCTGCGAAAGTTACACTACGAAGTCTCTACCTACTAGTCGAGTCTGCAGTATAAATATATATATAACTCGGGGAATCCCTGTTACTGCGCATGCGTGATATGTCAGTATGGCAAAGGGAGATAATTTCATTAACGTT
>JAUTBV010126692.1:0-12536 GCA_032361325.1 Lepetodrilus fucensis | reverse complement strand
CCTGAGACCGTTTACGAAGCGAGTGTCATATATATCTGTTTGAGCGTTAGTTTCGGATCTCATTTTAATGAGACTGGACCAACTGTAGACCAACTGTACAGTTTTGCTCTAAAAGTTTGCTCTCATGCGAATAAGGTCATCAGATTACAAACAAGAGCATCAGAAGGATGCAGTGAGTTTAGATATCTGTGTCGCACCTGCATGGCCAAATCTTACAGCTCAGGGTATCCTTTCATGATGCTCTCTTATCCACTAAGAGATCATATTGCTCTCTAATAGCTAATACACTGCAAAGAGCACGATGGTCTCTTGGCAGATAAGAGAGCTTTGTAAAAGGATACCTAGCTCTTTAAAGAAATACACGGGAAAACCTAACTGCTTTAACCCTCTCCATGCTGGAGGCAACCGAAGATGCCCTAAAGGGCAGTGTCTGTGCCTAATTCAGCAGGGAGAGGGTTAATGAGTGTATGTTCACCTATTTGAACTGAAAAGAACATTAACCACTACTCAGTAACAAAATTTAAATTGAAACTGATACTCTCAGTGGCATGGTCTTTGAACACGTATTCTGAATATATACAGAAAAATCAATACGTTTAATAATGGTTGTAAAAGCACTAAAGGGACAAGTTAGTCTGTATACTATTTATATGTTGCCATGTGATATAAGATGCTGCTACTGGTCTCAGCCAGATGGGTTACCCATTTGGTTATGTCAGTAGAGTGTTGGGCTTACAATCCAGCTACTAGAGCTTAAATCCTAAGATCGGCATGATTCTGTTACAATGGTGCAAACGTGTATTCAACTTGTTCATGTGAGGCAGTTCTCTCAAAAACAGGTTTCATAATCTGACGTCAAGTCATGTCATAAAGCATCAATGATCATGACACCAAGTACATTTCAGAGAAATGAGTACTTATAAACAAATGACTGCTTATAAATATATAAGAATATGTAGGTAAAGACAATAAATCAACATCTAAATTAGTGCTAGAAACCATCAAAGTCCATACTAAAAGTTAGATTCAATGGTATCATGATGAAATAATATTTACAGCTTAAAGACTTAAGCGGTCAAATAATTATCTTCATTTTTAAATACAATGAAGAATTGATTTATCAAGATAAAAGATGGAAACTAATTTCAATAATTTAATATCTACTGTAACAATCCCTATAGTCATTGTCAAAGAAATATTGACGTACTGTTTCAAAAGCATTAACGAACATCTATAGATTTGAAGGAGACAGGTTGCCTTAGTTTAAATTTCAAAGTGACTTCTTTCAGAAAAAAAAAGAAGACAAGGAATGTTCAAAGAAGACACAACTACATGTATCAGGTATTGATTGATCTATTGACCAATACGCAAGGATCTAGGTCTGCGTTTGCTGCGGCCAATGTCTGCTGATAAAACGAGCTGATCAATTCTGACACCATGTCCTGCAAACTCCAGAGAAAATGCAGGTTCTTTGATTATATTTTTATCGGTTTGGGGTTTTAGAGCTGCTTTCAAGGCTTCGCATTTCTATCATGGCTTGTCAGTTTACAGCAGGAGAAAACCTGCAACACTTGTAATGGTTAGTGTTGGAAGAAATCGGCAACATTTGTAGCAGTTAGCACACATTCATATAATTGTTTGACAAGTGATGGGAAGTACCTTGTCCAAGAGTAATATCTGCTATTTTTTTTCAAGCAATTTCAAAACCTTGGCAGCAATTGATCTGTTGATGAAAAAGTTGTTTCACATGTCAACTGTGACATCAACATCAGGGTTAAGTCAACTAGGATGTCATCCGTGTTAAAGAGACACCGCCTAAATAACTTACCTGGAATCTATAGTATGTATTGTCATTTTTAACAGTCAGCACGTGGTCGTCTATGGGGAAGAAGTAGCCATGAGCAGACATCAGATGGGCCAGATGGATTGCCTCCACTGGAACAAAGAAAAAAAAAACCTGAAGCAACTCTATATTATAGTACGACTGTACGAGCCCTGGTACATTATTCATAATTCACATGTTGCATGTTTCTTGTTGGTTTATCCTTAATGCAATTGGAATTTAAAGCAATTTTACAGAGTATTTTCACTAATAATTTTTAATAACAAAATTAAAGTCAGTGTTTAGACTGATCGCTTTTAAGAAGAAAAAAGTCATAGTGTAGAGCCTCTTTTCAACATACATTATAGTAATCACATAATGTATATATCTAAAGACAATATAATAATTAATTCAATATAGATGTGCTTTGAATTAATTATTATATTAGACAACATAATAATTAATTCAAAGCACATCTATCCATTGTGCCTTTTCTGCACTAAGTTGGACTCCATTCTGTCCAAAATAAATGTCCTCTTTCTAATGTCACCAAAATACTTGCAGACACGCAGATGACATATTGATTCTTCACCCTAGTGTCATCATATGAAAACATTAAAAATGAATACATGATAATTTCGAATGACAAATCACCGACAGTGTCACTAGCTGTGGGTCCATGCTTCCATTTTGTTGATGAATTTCTCCCCAAATGACCTAAAATATTCTCAGTTATTAATTTAAATGTCATAATGTCAGGAGGTCAACTCTGAAGATAGATAATTATCCTTCAACCTTTAGAGCTGTTCAAAATGTTAGGAAATTCATTACAAGCATTTTAAAACATACATAATTTATTTTCCATATGAGCAGTTCTCTGCAAGGAATTAGTCCAGATAGGACAATGAAATAATTCATAACGGTCAGTCGTTATCAAGATCTACATGATCTTTGTCATAATCTGTCGATTGTCAAAGAAGAAAACAGAATCTATGACATGCACAATGTTCTTGAGAAATTGTCTAGTGAGTGAATATGGAGTTTAACGTCGCTGCGGGAATCTTTCACCCATTTGCGAAATTATGGAAATGAACTTGAGTCATCATGAAAACAATTATTTTTAACAATTGTGAAAACAATTATTTTTAATGACCATGTAAGCAATGAACTCGAGTAATCGTGAAAAGATTTACCTTGAGTAATTGTGAAAACAACTACCGGGGTATGTTGAATGAACATGTAAGCAATGAACTTGAGTAATCATGAAAATAATCACCTTGGGTAATCATGAAAATGTCAGTAATCATTAAACCAATTAAAGACAGACATCATAATTGGAAAACCAAATTGAAACAAACTATCCAGAAAATACATGGTAAACAAAAAAAACGTCATTAGAGAGTAATTACTGATATATTTGAAAGATACACACAATGATTAAGGAAAGATTAATATTACTTTTTTCGGTGTCTTTTGCCAAATTAGATTTCTGACAGGAGGGTGACCAGATCAGTGCATACTGCATACCATCCCATACTTTGTGGTAGGTTATTGATTGACAAACAACATCAGACAAACCAGAAAGATTCTTGCCACAGGATTAGCCGTAGTAGGAACTCAATCACGATATTTACTTTTAAATATCGGCAGAAATTGCTTTGTAGATGATCGTCCAAGTTTCTTGCAAGTTCAATGAACAGTACTGATATAAATGGACCCATTACTGACATAAACGGACCCATTACTGACATAAATGGAACGCAATTTAACTCAGGCAGGTAAGAACTTGTCATGATGAAAATAGAACATCAATCTCTCCCTTAAGCCATCCACGGAATTATGCCATCGTGGTTGCCGTTATTTTAATTTTTATATTTTAGCTTGGCTTTCATGCCAAGGTTGGATGACCATCCGAAAACGACAACAGGCATTTTTGTACATACAATCCAAATTTAAAGCAAAGGTTTCCTGGATAAATGTTTTTCTGCAAGATGAAGCCAATTGTTTACTATGTGGAACATTATCTTTGTGTCTTTGTTATGTTTAACTAATAAATGGTTACGGAATGAATGAATGGTTACCAAGCAAATGAATGGTCACAGAAGCAATGAAGTTACCAAACCAATGAATTGTTACCAAACTAATGAACTGTTACCAAATTGATGAACAGTTACCGATCCAGTGAATTGATACCAAACCAATGAATATTTACAGAACCAATGAATTGTTACCAATCCAATAAACAGCTACCAAACCAATGAAAGGTTACAGAACCAATGCATGGTTACCAAATCAATGAATGGTTCCAAAACCAACAAATGGTTACCAAACCAATTAATAGTTACCAGAACAAAGAGCAGTTACCATGCCAATGAATGATTACTGGACCAATGAACAGTTACTGAGTTAATGTATGGTTACCAAACCAATGAATGGTTACCAAACCAATGAAAGGTTGGTTACCTTAATCTTCCTTCAATCTCGCTAGGAAGTTTGTCCTCAAAGCCGACGAAATGATAGATGGACGGACTTGATTTACTCTTGACATTTTACTTTCTGGCCACTTTGCGATGAATTTACTTAACATAAAATATGTGGTATTTTATTCTGATATATTGTTATTGATTTTTAGGAGTTATATAATAATTACTTGGTCTCATTGAATTAGCCTCGTACCTTTAATTCAATATAGCAAGTAGCTGCTCAATAATATCATTGCTGAATGCACTATCCTTAAATCAATGACCTCTGTGGTCAAGACAGCCATGATTGGAACTCATCGACTCAAAAGAACATTAAGATTCTTGAGGGCCTTGCTAACCCAATGTACAACCAAACTCAAGAATTAGTCATGATTTTTCCAGAAAGATTAACCTTAAAACAGATAATAGGTGACATGATAAAGTTTATAAATTATATAATAATCTTATTTGTAAAAAACATATTTACTTATTATGTTATAGTGTGCCCATAATCACTGCATAGATTTTGACAATTCAATAACGATGATGATGATTATCATTATGATCTATGAATTTTCTATATGTTTATTGTTATCATCAATAATAATAATAATAATAATAATAATAATAATAAAATAAACAAATAGAAATAAAATAAAAACATAACAAAATAAATAGCTAAATAACAAAATAAATAATTAAATAACTAAATAAAACTTATCCAGAAGAAACTCAGTTCTTTGCTGCCTATGGTATATGACTATTTACAAATCCATATTACTATTAGTATTATTAATGATAATAATAAGCACATAGAAAATTCATAGATCACCTTTAGCTGTTGGCAAGTTTATTCAAGACATAAATATGCTTATTAATTAATCAATACTGAGACCACGGAAGTGAAAAATCAATGTACTTGATGGTTAATGTTGCAGGCTTGAACCCAGACCATAAAAGCCTCGAGTTCTGCAACAATAACCTCAATGAAAAGAACACTAGTTTTTTGTTACAGTAATCACAGAGGTGCTAAAATACCGGCATGATTAACTTTCCCCCTTGAGGAGGCATTTCCTTTCAGGATTGGTTCCATGGAACTTGTTCTTATGAACATTTATTTATTTTCACTGCTAAATGGGTGGGAAGAAAATAAAGTTAATTAATAATATAATTAAAACATATCTTGCCATATTATAAATCTCAGGTGGGTTCAATTACCTGGATACTGAAGCGGACCCGGACTTGTGTTCTATTCCCTGGACCCGGACCCAATTCACTGCAATCTTATTGGCTCATATGGTTTAGGGTTAGGGTTAGGAAAACATCTTATTTAGATTTTGAGTCATGTGAGCCAATCAGATTTCTGGGAATTGGGCCCAGATCCGGTGAATAAACCGCAAGTCACCAGGAAATAGATCTCACCGAAATCTCACAAATATCAATATTTGGGCAAGGAAATATTTGACACCTAGCGTACACGTTGGTATTTAATGTAAAATTCGTCTATGGATGCAATTAACCCACAAATTCAAGGAAATTTAACTATTATAGTACAATGTTATTTATATATCATAGATTAATGTTATTCATATATCATAGATTAATGTTATTTATATATCATAGATTAATGTTATTTATATATCATATTTTGGTTTTTGTATTGGGTTTTAAGCCGCATTCAAGCATCTTTCACTTATATCACAGCCTGTCAGTTTAGGACAGGAGAAAACCTGCTACATCCAGAACACCGAATGTTGCAGTAAACCTGTGCACACCAGCTGGTACTGACAGAACAAGGATGAGAACTGTATCGCCATGGTACCGACAGTATAACTGTATCGTCACGGTGGTACTGACAGGATAATTGCACTACACATCCAGAGTTGAGGTTTACAGTTACATGGCCGGCTGCATCCTTGCCTAATTACCTTAGAATATTAGATCGACTAACATTATATAATTTCGAAAACATCCTGAATGTTTTATAACCTACCGCTCCTAAATCAATCGTCCGATTCTAATGAAATTTTGTCTCAGATTTGATTGCATACAAACTCCTCGTCATTCCACTTGAATTTCCGAGACTGAGAGAGAGAGAAAAAAAAGTTCGCAAATGCAATTAAGCTGCGGAAAATGCCAATGCCCTTAATTAAGCTCCTGATTAATTTGACATATGTACCAAGCACAGCCCTTTCTTCTTCTGATTATTCCATGCTATTGAATACACTCTCTGACCCAACAGTCAGCACCCAGCAGACCTATTTCAAACAAGAACATTGCCAAAATGTACATGGTAGCCAGCACCAACTTCATTTCGGATTCCTACACAGCAGGAACCTATTCTTGAAACGTTCTCACAAACTTCTTGGCCTAAGAACTGTTCTTAATGATTCTTAGAGTTATGGCTACGAACTGTTCTTAGACTAAGAAGTTTGTAAGAACGTTTCAAGAATAGACCCTCAGTAATGAATAAACTAGTTCCAAAATCTCCAAAAGAATTAACCAGTAACACTTCAGTGTGAAATAGCTTCAAAAGTCCTCAAGAAGTCATTTCGCTCAAGGATGACCTAGTTTAGATCATCTGCATATGCTATTTCTCTGAAAAAGAATTGTTTCCCACAAATATGTATTGTTAAAATAACCCAAATTTACCTTTCTAGATCAAATCTACCTGTGCTAATTGCCATAAAACAAATTACCCATTCAAATTTAAATAGTGTCAATATGACCAAAATTTACTATTCTAGGGCAAAGGTTGCATATATGCTAGTTACCAGAAAACAAATTATTACAATCGAAATATAAACATTGTCAAAATAACCTGACATGCCAAAGATCCAAATCGCCTATCTTCATCGGGGCAATAGGAATTTCATGTGAATTGAAGGAAAATGTGAAAATCAGGAAAGAAATCACCATTAAACTAGCAATCGTGTAGACACTGTCTTGCCTCAAGCCTCTAGGAGGCAAGCCACAGAGAGGAGAGACTATCGACCATCACTGCTGTAAATTGCTCGACTCCAAGAACAACATTATAATAGCTAATATTCCGTAAATTGTGAGGAAAATGTTACATCAAGTTTCTTATCTTTTCCATAATTAGCCATAATAAAAAAAGATAATTCTTATTTTTATCTTTTTTTCTTGGTCTACTATGCATTTTTCTGGGACAACTATTCATTTCTGGCAAGAGCCAAAGTGTATATTCAATAAGTTATGTGGAAAACCTTATGTAATGTTGATTACCTTTTCCTATTAGCCATAATAATAATTGCATTCCTATTTTTCTTAGACCTTCTCAACACCCCAGGCAGTATACAAACTACAACACATATGTAACACAAAAACTACATTTTGGGCAAGATCCAAGTACCACAGTTGATAAAGCTGAACCAATCATATAATAACAATAACGTGTGCATTTATATCGCGCCAAATCCATGCTTCGGAAGCATGCTTATAGCGCTACATTATCTCTTGAAAATTGTCTCTGCATTTAACAAGTTACCATTAATCATGCTAAGAGTGCAACATGCAAATGTTCAAAATATGCATTATTCATATTAGGCGCATTCAATCATGGTTTGTTGACAAATTTAGCAACAAACTACATTTCCCGAGTGTCCACTGGTTTTCAATATGATATTTCATTTCATAATTTTATTTTTGATCTGTCGATAAAAAAACACGAAAATATGATAAAATATCTGAAATATTGCACCAAATGCTTGCCCATAGCCCTACATTATTACCTTGGTGAAAGGATCAACGTTCATTCATACGGTTTTTCGAAGATCGATATATTTAAAACACAAAGACAATTAAAGCTAACATGTATCTAAAACTCAAAGGAAGTTAGAGCCAAGATATTTCACTAGCTTGTCATAAAGTGTGCTCTGTCCCTAGTGAGTACGTTTTAATGGTGTGTTACTAATACGCTGTCACGGCTGATTGTATAAGGGTCCTATAATGCAAAGGAAATGGTGCCAAATGAACTGTGGCACTAACAGGTAAACCTGGTGAATAAAATATAAGCATCGGTATAGGATTCCACAGTCCATTGTGATGCAGCTGACAATGCAAATACATGACAGTTCTTGTTAACGTTATCTCCTTAGTCATGATTATCTCAATAGAATGGTTATCTCAATAGAATGGTGAACGCAGATAGTATGGGCAGGGTCTCGATAGAAAGGAATATGCATATATCACGCCTACCAAAGAAAACTGACATCAGAAATGTAAAACATTCATACGAATGCACTCGACATAGAATCTGAACAATTCTACATGGAAAATATCAATCCTGCTTCCTTCTCTATAGATTAGCTTCACAAAACATAGAATCTGCAACATCATACACACCTGTCACAATGGACAAACTCTATGACGTAAGCAATGTATCTTTCATGAAACAAAAGAAGTTTGTGTATGTCATAGAATTGCTGATGTGATGGTCTTTGTCCATTGTAATATGGCATTGCAGATTCTATGTTTAACCCTCTCCCTGCTGGATTTGATACTGCCACATCTCTATAGAGCATCACCGGTTATCACACGCAGAGGATTAATGAAGCTTATCTAGGTATATAGAGTGAATGATGCAAAACTGACATTTTCGCCAACTATGGATAAGTAGTGTGTAGTCATTATTTGTAATATGACATTGCAGATTATATGCTTAACCATCTCCCTGCTGGATTTAGGTACAGACACTGCTCTTTAGGGCACCTCCGGTTGTCTCCAGCACAGAGAGGGTTAATGAAGCTGATCTACTGTGAATGATGCAAATAAAGTGTAGTCATATGAATGTTTATAATATGACATTGCAGATTATACGCTTAACCATCTCCCTGCTGGATTTATGCACATACACTGCTCTAGGGCAACTCTGGTTGTCTCCAGCATGGAGAGGGTTAATGAAACTGATCTATAGTGAACGATGCAAAATTGACATTTTCGGTGAGAGTGATTATGGAGTTTAACGTTGCTGTGGGAATTTTTCACTCATTTGTCACGATATAGTGTGTAGTAATATGAATGTTTTACACATCTGATGCCAGTTTTCTTTGGCACGCCTGATATCCTGGCATCATCTGGCCGTCTTACCTTGGTCTTCTACGTCCAGATTCCTCATCATCCAACTGACCAGATCCTGACCTGAGAAAAGAAAACACAAACATTCAACACTCCATATCTACTGGCCCTTGGTTTGTCAGTACCAGCTCATGCATGCAGCTTTAAGGCTACAGATGCTATGGGCTTCCTTCAGCCCTGGGCATAATTTCTCAAAGCTCTCATATCTACTACGCGACCATAAGGACTCTCGTAGTGATGTCTAATACATGTGGATCGTGCACTTTGAGAAACAATACCCAGAACTGAAAAGTCATGATAGAAGTGAAAGAATCTTGAAAGTGGCTCTAAACCCCAATAAGGGAAGATGAACTAGTGAACATTGCCATATACATTGTATTGTCATAATCCATAGAATTTCAGACTATCCTGTGTTTTAAGTAATTACATGTCCAGGACCTGTATTTATAAAAAAACACTTTAGCTAACTTTGATAATCTTACTAAATATGAGCCCAGATTTTCAAGAAGCTTTTGAATCTGTCCATGGTCTGGCCCCAAGGGATCAAGTACAATTTCATGCTGAAGCTCAAATTTAATATTGAGATTTATGAACAAATGGATTGAGCATCAAATCGTATGCCAATATTGTTTTGTAATCTCAGGACGTGATTTGATGCTATTATTTTGTATTGAGTTCAGAGCCACTTTCAGGAACTGAAGTTTATAATCCACAGTCATGATGACTCTCACCAAATAATTTTGAGTCATAGCATATTTTTGAGAGTCATTGTGATTATGAAGCAAAGACAATCAAAACTAAATAACAAAAAATATGTCTGCATGGTTTATGAAGACTTTTACTAAAGTTTTAGATAATTTCTGGGATCAACATCAACTTATTTTCGTGGTTGTCCAATTAGGGCAATTTGGCGATCACTTTCACCTGTCCGAAATATAAATTTACCTGTCCATGTTTTTTAATAAGTTACCGAAAATCAGTGGAATACACTGGATAGTTCCATGAATAAAAGAGTTATCATCGCCAAAATAATGATTCTTTAGTTGCTAGATGCAAATCTACATGTCTGTGGCCGGACTTTTCACCGACTAGCAAATTGGTGAAATAGAAAGAGGCCGTGATCAGCTGGTGATGCCATCACTGATGGTGTCCGAGTGAGGGCAACCGCCATTTTGAGCACTGCCTACTGTAGTCTACAACAAGCACGCTCATTGGTTGAAACATGCAATGGTATTTATTACAGCACAAAGATGTCCGACAGTCAGTAAAACTTCTAAATACGGGAAGGAAATATCCATTTGCGAGTAAATTAGGTCAGAATATTGGGCTATCTGGGTAGTTAATGTCGAGGCCTGCATGATTTATGAATTTTGATTTGTGATTTGCAAATATTTTGTTGCGTCAGATGTGACAAAACAGAGGTTTATGAAGGAATATTTTGTCCAATTAGTGCGTCAAATACGCAGGATTCCTGCATCAGGTAAAACACTGGTAGTAAGCTACTGGGAGTGAGGGGAGTGAGGGGTTAGCACAATGGTAGAACGTTGCACTTCAAAGCCAAATGCCCTGGTTCAAATCCCATCCTGTTCACAACAGTTACCATTCTGATGCAATATTGATAGGATGTGCTGTCTGTACCACGGAAATGTAGTTATCATCCTTTGCCATGGTACAGACAGCACATCCAATACAGTTATCATCCTTGGTCTTGTCAGTACCAGCCAGTGCTCACAGGTTTACTGCATCATTCAGCGCTACTGATGTTGTGGGTTTTCTCCTGCCCTTAACTGACAAGCCGTGATATACGTGAAAGAATCTTGAAAGCGGCTCTGAACCCCAATTCATAGAATAAAAAGTAATAAGCTACTGGGAGCAAAGCACAATCACTGAAGAGTTATTGTATTTATAGAGTTGATAAATAGACGAGATTGAAAACAGACATGGGCAAGATTTAGTTCCTAATTAATAGATGTACACGCCATGAACACAATAAAAGCTAATTATATTTATAACAATGGCATGAATACAATTCGTGAATTCAGTAACTGACACATTATCTTTACATCCAGAGTAACTTTGATTCAGAAGAAGTAAAATAAGAGTGCACTGATCCCCATCCTCGAAAACCCAGGCCATTATTACTACACTAACCTCCGTCAAATACCCTGGGATCACTGTCTATATAGAACTCCGTTTTCGACTACGGTTAGCCTGTTTGAATATTTTAATGCATAATATAAGCAACCAATCCGAGACTATAGACACGTGACTGATGCGTGAGGCTTACGTGAGCTCTTGTAGTGATACATGCGAGATAGGCAGAAAGGTTTTCAGAGTTAGTGTAGTCATAATGGCTTGGGTTTTCGAGGATGACTGATCCTTTGATGGGGGTAATAATGTAGCACTATGAGAGCATTTTCAAGCATGAAGTTGATGCAATATAAATGCACATTATTATATTATTATTATTTAATATTATTATTATATTAGTATAATTATAAATATTATTATTATTATTATTATTATTATTAACATCTTTGTTATTATTATAATAAGGATGATGTTGCTGTTGTAGATGATGATTTGCGCGTACGATGATGAGCCTCTGCCGGAGGAGGAAGAAAGTCCTAAGAAGAAGGACAAGGACAAGAGACACACATGGAACCACGGCTGTGAGTACACACGCACCGACCTCCCTTTGTATTCCCACCATATTCCCCTTGTATTCTCTTTGTATTCTCATCATCTTCCCTTTGTGACTATGCAGTCACAGGGTTTGCAATTAGCGCTCGCCTGCTCGCCAATGCGAGTTGAAAACAATTCGGGCGAGTTGTGTTTGTAAAGCACTCGACCGACCGACATGTAAACCAAACACAAAATATTATTTTTCATTTCCATTTACTCACTTAAACTCATATTGATTTATAACGTAAATTTGGAAAAATCATGTGAAAAATGTGCATATTAATAAAACGTACAAATCTATCCAACTCACTCATTGTTTACATACCGTATATCGTGGGTCATAAGCCCATACTGGGGTATAAGCCCACTACCCCTTTTGGAGTAGATGAGTTAAGTGGCTTGTTGTTTTATATTCAGAAACCGGATTGATGTGAATAGCATACGTTAACCAATGAATTGTAGAAACTGGT